>RJWM01034556.1:0-19626 GCA_004363535.1 Dasyprocta punctata | reverse complement strand
CATCTCAGGCGGGGTTACAGCTAAAGCGGAGGCAGGATATGAGCGCCATCTTGGCTCACTCGATGGGAGGGGTAATCTACCACAGGCTTCGCTCTTCCCCTTAGGCCTCACCTATCTTCCGCAGGCCTATTATTGCTCTATCGCAGCCCGCCCCAGAGGCGACCACCATCACGGCCACCAATCATGGCTTCCCACACAGGAGCTCTGGGTTCAATCCTGCGTAATGCAACAACAACAAAAACAAACAAAACCACCGCACTTGACATCCCCCTTCTAGAACATTCTCCCACCAGACGTCTCCATGTGAACCTCACTTTCTTCAGTCTACTCACAGAGCTTGATGGAGGCACAAACAGGCATGAAGACACACCCTTGGTACACAGCCTTGGAAGGAATGAGTGGCCGAGAGGGTGGCCGCAGGCCATGGGACAAAGGGGCTGAGAGGAGCAGGTTCGCAGGAGAGAGTGGTGTGAGAGAGACCCCAAGGTCCTCCAGCGATGCGGGTGGACATAACACTGCCCCCCAGTCCAATGTAAACCGCATGTCCTTGTGAGTCAGTGCTGCCCTCGAGGTGGCCCTGCTTCCCCACAGCCATCGTCCTCCTCTTTCAAGCAGGAGCTTCTTTTGTTCCTTGCAGCAGAGAGCCTCCCCCAGAGCAATGTCCTCCCGGACGTCCACCCACCGCCTCTCCACACATCTGCCCCTCGGTCTGCAAACCCCACAGCCATCGTCCCCTCCTCCCTCCCAGGCCCTCGTCCTAGAGACCACCGTCGCCGAGGGTCCACCCGCAAGCCCATCTCTCAGGACACCCAGTGGTGTCAAAACAGTCTCGAGTGCCAGGCGGAGCAAGAGGGCTACTCGTTAACCAGTGAGGACTTCTGGGAGGATTTGGAACAAAAACATTGTAGTCAGATCTGTGCTTTAGAAAGATGACCCTGGCAGCGATGTCTTGGGTGGACAAAGGGGGCGAGCCTCCAAGCGACCAGCGCAGCCGCGGTGACACTGCAGCAGTCCAGAGGGCCTGGGGCAGGCGCACTCAAGGGAGAGACGGAGCAGCCGCCCGGGGAGGGCCTGTTAGGCAGCGGGCTCGTGGTGTAACCTCCAGGCCTGCACCCTTTCGCGTGGCACGGTGCCCGAGCTATCCAGGGCAGGGGTTCTCAGGAGACCCAACCAGAACGGCCTTTACTGCGTCATCGGCTGAGCCCTCTGCCCTGCAGCTTGAGCGCCTAAGCAAGTGACATTTGCAGAGCACAGTCCCGCGCCAACTCTGATCGCCGGAGCCCAGCCCCAGCTAGGGAAAGCTGGGGCCTCTCTGAATTTCTTTAGCTCCTCAGAGGCTGGGCCCGGGCCGGGGGAGGAACGAGGAACGGTGCGACGCAGCCCTGGCTCCCCGCAGGCCCACTGAGGCTGTCTTTGGAGCAGGACGACTCCCCGCAAGCACGGAGCTGGGGACCCCGCTGTGGCGCTGCCCTGACTGATTTTATCAAGTGTCCCGGCAGCGCGGCTGTCACCCGACCCGGACTTGTGTGCTCGTTCACCTGCCGTCTCCTTTCCGCACTGCACAAATCCTAGGGCCCCTTCGTGGGACGGGGCAGGCACGTGGGCTGGACGCAGGGCCCCGTGCGCTCCGGATGGCAGGTCGCGGCCTCGGCCTCCCTCGGGGCGGCTCAGTCAGGCGCAGGTCTGGGAGTACCTTCGGGAAGGTGTGGGCCCGCCCGCGCCCGGGGGTGGGGAAGTGGCTGTGACTCGGCTGTGTGTGGTGACCAGGAGCCCCCGGGCCAGCTGTGGCCGGGGCTGGGCGCTGATACTCAGGGAGGCGCGCGGTCGGTCTCGAGCTAGCAACCTCGGGTACGTGGCCGAGAGGCGGAGTCCCAGCATTTGCCAGCGGCATTTGCCCCCGTCCCTGCCTCTGTCCTCTCCACCGCAGACAGGCACGGGCCCGCCCGCCTACCGGCCTCTCTGCTCCCGTCAACTGGAGGTCCAGAGCCACGCCCTGTCCCAGCCCTGTCCCAGCGGCTCCGTCACCATCGTCACCCTCGAGCACCAGGCCCAGGGCGCGGAGCTGTGGCCTTCAAGCCACCTGCCCTCGGTGCGGCCCTCGGGAGCCACTGCCCGCGCCTGCCGTCTGGGCTCCGGCCCCACTGCCCCTGCGGCCAGGCCTCTCCCCGCCGCCCCTCCAAGGCCCCGGCCCGGCCGGCTCTGTCCTTATCTGTCCCCGGTCTATCTTTGTCTGCGCGCCCAGTCAGCCTGTCTGCAGCGAGGCTGCACAAGCGCCGAGGTGCTGACAGAGGGGGTTGCGGGGAGGACACTCCGGTCCCTGCCTGAGCCTTATCGAGAAAACTGAAGTCCCCGAGTCTGGAATTTCGCCCTAGATGACCTTGCTGCTTCGCAGGGGCCTCCGTGGGGACAGCCGGGGTCGGAGGTGTCAGGAAACAGCCGCCGCGGCGGACGGCTTCTCCTCCTCCCCCAGCGCGGCTCCGCCACCGCCACCGCGGAGACCGGGAGGGCGGGCCTGTCCCGCCCCGCAGTGGGGCGCCCTCGCCCCAGGACACCCTAGGGGCCGAGGGACTGGGCCGCCGCCGACCCATGCCTCGGGCTCGGCCCCAGGGCTCGGCCGGCGTCCGCATGGGCAGCGGCCAGGCTCCACTCGCGCCAGCTCCCGGGCTGCCAGAATGCAAGGCCGTCGCCCGTGCGCGGCTTTCCTCGCGGGGAGCGGCCGGTTAGCCCCTCACCTGGCCGCAAGAACCACGGCGCGGCGCACGCCTGCCCCCTGGCGGCCGCACGAGGCTCGGCTCACTGCCTGGTCCGGGACGCTTGGCCGGGTGAGGGCATAGCGGAGCATTCCGTGCTTTTTGTTCACTTGTCTTTTTTTCTACTTTGCGGCGAGAAAAAAAGCCACCAAAATTATATGTATCAATTGGAGGAGAAGGCCTGGAGTGGTGGTGCATGCCTGTAATCCCAGCACTCAGGAGGCTGAGGCAGGAGGATCCCCCATGAGTTCGAGGCCAGCCTGGTCAAAATAATTGAGTTCAAGGCCAACTTGACTACATAGCAAAACCTTGTCTCAAAAAAACACCAACCAAAAAACAAAAGGAAGAGAAAAAAGAAAAAAAACTGGCCTGTGGACCAGGACCTCTGGACTTTTCCCCGCCCATTAGTGCCCATCAGTACAAAGACCACCAGGGGCTCCCAGGAGCAAACCTGTGCCTCAAGGCACAGGCTCATGATCCGTTTTTCGCAGACGCTGGGATTAGCTTCTTCTAAAAGGAAGAAAAAAATGTCCCCGACCTCAGGATAGGGTGGGGTTGTTGTTCCAGATAGACCAGAAATTCTTCAGAGGAGAGCAAATTGCAGGTAGATCACAGCTGTGTCCTGCAAGTTCCCACAGGGTCACAGGACCAGGACCCTGGACATATCTGAGGAGAAGGCATTTCTTTCAAAAAAAGAGTCATTCACAAGCCAGCATCCACTAAGGGCCTACTTGGTGCTGTGTGCTTGGAAAAACGCGATGAGGAGGCCACCGCTGCCCTGCAGCCCTGGGTTCGAGTCCCGGGCTGTGTGACGGGATCTTGGCCCTCAGTCCCGGGTGGCAGTCGCAAGGGAAGCAGAGCAAGAAAAGCTCTGGCCACCAAGGACCCCACAGGCTCCCAGAGCAGGGAGCAAGGCCAGCGGCCACCAGGGAGGTGACAATCACAGGGCTCTGAGATGCACTCCACAGCCTCGCGGGCACCTCTGGAAGGGTGGTGTGACTGTGGGGGAGAGGGGAGGCATTGCTGGACCACTGGCCACACCCCAGAGCTTCATCTGTCCCCTCACTGATTCAGATACTCGCCAAAGACCTGGCCCCACGGGACACTCCAGAAAGGGCGGAGGCCCGTGGGCACACAGCGAGCTACAGGGTATTTCCCTAACTCTCCGGTGGCCCTGCGTGATCCACCTCGAAGGCACCTGCTGGAGCATCTCAGAATCTCCCACACCACTGGCCAAAATCCCCACTGCATGCTGTGGAGACGGAAACCCCCTCCACATGACGAGAAAATGACGAGGCAGCAGGTGGGGCGGGAGCATCTCACAGTGCAGAACAACAGAATGTGAGCAGGCTGCACATTCCCGCCCCAGGGAGCGGCAGACAGCCACTGCGTGCCTGCAGGTGTGACCTGTTCAGTCCGGAGTCTGAGTCCTGCATCCCCCACAGTGAGGTGGAGCCACGACTGGGGCCAGGTCCAGTGCTGCAGCCAGGGTGCCTCAAGCTTAGTGCCAAGGCTGGGCTGGCTGCTCTAGAGAACCCATCATTGTACTGTGGCCACCTTGTCTTAGTTACTGTTCTTTCATTGCTGAGACAAAATACCTGATGCCCAAAATGAAGGGAGGAAGGCAGGGTGCTGTGACTGAGGGGCAACCATTTATGGCTGTGGAAGACAGCAAACGCAACAAGAACAAAAGGGGGAGCAAGCCTCTTTTCCTCCCTTATAGTGTATGCAGGGTACCCGCTACTAATCCCAGCAGCAGACAATGAACCAATCACAAACTCCAGATACAGCCCCTCTGAGAAGCCTGCCCCTGGTTGACCACATGAAGCTCTTGCGGGGACATCCAAACACAAACCATAACACTACCTTCCTGCTCACCACATGGGACCACAGGGCCACAGGGCCTAGCCTTCAGGCAGAGGGCCCGGTTGGGCAGCCTGGGACAGTAACTCTGCTGTCCCACTGGAGGACAGGTGAGCCCCGGCACCGAGTCTGGCACAAGGTGGACAGAGTTCCCCAGGGGAGTAGCCCAGGATACTCCTGCCCTAGAGCAGAGAAAAGGCACAGATAGCAAAGAGGGAGGATGCGGCAGCTGCATGGAAAGGGGCTCAGGCCGCCGCCCCCTGCCTGCTCCTGCAGCCTGCATTCCCCTGGGTGCCCAGCCCTGAGGCCAGGGCCTCATCTGTGTGGCAGAAACCAGAAGAGGGGGCAGAGTCGAGCCCAGGGTTGGAATTCCGTGTCCACCACAAATGCAGCCACTGACCAGGGCCAAGGCTCAGCAACCTCAGAGGGTCAGTGGGAGCGGAACACAGGCCTGGAGAGGTCGGGCCTTCCCTGCATGTGGGGCAATGCCTGGACAGGATGACTCACTGGTGACACTGGACACACAGAAAGGAGACGTCTGCCACCCCAGGCAGAGGCTGGAGGACTAACAAACAGCAGCCTCGAAGACGGTTAGGAATTCCAGTGTGGATCCAGCACACTGGGCTCTCTGAGAGTGAAAGGCTGGAGAGCTCATCTCCAGGGACCAAGGGTCGTGGCAGCCCAGGGTCACCCTGGGGAAACTGGGCTTTGACAGAGGTCACTGCACCCATGCCCGGGGTCCTCCAAAGTTCACTTGTGTCCTTTCTCAACCAACCACCACCCACCCTAGGTAACCACCTTCTTACTTCTAAACCCACAAAGCAGCGTTTGGAGTTCTGGAAGGCAACAGAAGTGGAATGGTGTAGTTTGTGCTCTTCTGTCTGGCTCCTTCCAGCTGGGGAGGTCTTGGGCTCACCCATACTGTTCACCTCTCCCCAGTATGTTCCTTTCAGTTAAATACCGTGGCCCCTACTGGAATGCACCACAGCTCTTCCTCTGGAGTCTGCTGGTGGCAAGCTGGGTTGTTTCCGGTTTGGTGCCACTCCGGAGGCTGCACTACCATCCTTGGCGGGCAGCGGGCCTCATTTCTCTTGGGTACACTGTTCGGTCATAGGGTGGGTGCTTCTCTAGCGTAGGTATTGCTGAATAGACTCAAAGTTGCGGGGTGATTTTCACATTCTCAAATTGAATTTTAAAACAAAAAATGTAGAGAAAATAAAAGAGATATTCCTTAAACTATTCCCTTAAAGACTGATGCTTTCAATAAACCTGGAGAAAGCGCTGCCACCCAGCCCGAAGGCTCTGTTCCCCTGACCCTTGCCCCACTTGGGCAGCTGCACCCCGCCGCCCCGCCCTGCAGTCCGCTCAGCGTTTTGCTGGTTGGAACAAGCACAGCGTTCACGGGCACGGCACCACCTGCATGCCATCTGTGCGTTCTCTTCTCGCTGCTGGCAGTGGCACGGTCAGATCCACCCTGAGTGTCCCACCCAGGGGAAGGGGCTGTGTCAAGCTGGCTCCTACATGTCACACTGCACAATCTGGTCACAGAAAAACTTTGGAAAGTAGACAGAGCAACTCCTTGCCACCGTGTTACCACCACAGCTGTTCTACCTGGGAGGAAGAGGCAGGAGGGTCCTGAGTTTGAAGACAGAGACCACAAACCAAGACCCTGTCTCAAAAACCTGAAAGTATCCAGAGTTCCTGCCCTGTGCTCTCGGCTGGCTCTCACGGTCCCCTTCCAGCTGGGCTCCACTGACACCTGGCCAGCCAGCCCTGCTGCTGTAACAACACCATGGCCTGAATACTTGATGAAGAGAGCAGATTTACCCTCAGCACCTGAAGGGGAGGGCTCCGAGAGCAGGGCGCTTCCTGCTGCCCATCCCAGGCGGACAGGGAGCCGCGCTTACTCCTGGGTGGCAGGGATCGGCTCACGCATCCATCCGTGCAGAAACAGCCTGTGGCCGTCACCGCCCAACGCGGGCACTGGGGGGACGCTTCCAGCACACGCTCTTTGAGGGACAGTTTCTGGCCACAGCAGACCCCTAGAGAGGAAGAGTCCGGCCAGAGAAGCCGTGGGGTGCTGGGAAGCAGGCGGAGCTCTGTAACTCCCCACACCCCCGCCCCAGGGGGACACCTGAGCTCCTCTGGGAAACCCGGACGCCGCCGAAAGCCGGGGCTGCGGGGGACAGGAGCTGCCCCTCTGCAGGGCAGGTTGGCTTCACTCACGCCAGCAGCACTCAGGTGGCTTTGCTGCGGCCGCCGCCCGTGCAGGAGAGATGTTTTGCAGCTTCCCGCTTCCCTGGCCTCCGGCCCTGGATCCCCCACCCCCACCCCCCACTCCCACCCCACTCTACCCTACCCCCACCCCCACCAGTTGGGAGAAACAGAAACTCCAAACATTGCCAAATGTTCCCTGGAGGACAAAACACCCCTCCCGCACCCCCGCTGAGAACCCAAGCTGTAAAGAACAGTTTTTAGAAACACCAACCACAGCCTCTCTCAGCCTCTCTCTGGAGCGGGAAACCGAGGCTTCCCAACACAGCCACGTGTCACCCCCAAGAGGCACTGTGATGCCCGCATCAGCGCAAACCGAAAGAACCCCACTGTTTACTCTGGGGGAAGAAAAACTGAAAGAAAGGAAGCTCAGGAAAACAGAGGTAAGAGGATTTGGAAGTAACAGCAAGGATGAGGAGAAACCGTCTTGGAGAGTTCCTGTTTGTGAGCTGATACATTAGTCGCGGTTTCCCCCGAGTGACTCACACCCGAGGCCGAGCTCACTTCCCGGGGTCCGGGCTCCGACCTCGCGCTCTCGGGAAGTGACCCGAGCCGGCCCGCTCCACTCGGAAAACGCGCGCGCGCGCACACACACACAGACACACACAGACACACAGTTTCACCCCACTGTTTTATTAAGCCAACAGTTTAAAATGCATGATGTTCTGATGTTTTTAATTTTCTTACTGGGTCTAGTTTACTTAAAAAAAAAATACAAAATATTTTAATATGTCAGAAAAATTAGCAAAAAATTAAGAAAGTTGAGTATATTGCATTACACAATGTTTAGATGAGTGTTTGAAAATTATAAATATTTTGGTCTTCTTAATCTAGCAAATCACAAAAACACATTTTCAAACTTTTTCACGCGTAATTTCTAGAAATGATCTGATCCTATCCCGAGTTCTTGAGGAAAAGGGCCTGATCATGATAAACATTCAAACACTCCTGAAATTTGCTATACAGTAATTACAAAGGTAACCAGGGGTCTATAGGTACTGTACTCTGGCAGCTACACCATTTTAAATATTTAGAGGAATTCAATTAATATCAAAATGTCATCCCACCACGGTTCATTTCTGTGCTGTCTTTTCTATCTGTTGTTTGAGAAGATTTTGCTCCCAGGAGATGGAGTCACTGAAGCCAGGCTGTAAAACCAGAACCACCTGGCACTGAACCGACCGCTCTGATGGCCACAGACGTGGCGGTTTGGTTCGATCAAGCACGCAGCAAGGCCAAGCTATCAGCGGAGGGGCAGCCGGTGTCCCACAGCCATGTCACACTCGCCTGGCGTGGACACGGGAACCTTCCACACCCTCACCCTCCCACACACTCGCTTTCACAAGATGTCACTGGCTCTTTGCGTGTTTTCCTCCTTCCTGAGAGGGACCAAGGAGTCCCCTGGTGTGATACGGAATAGAGCCACAGGAAAGGTCATCCTCGGTTGGTCCAAGAGACCTGCCAGCCACCAAACAAAATAATACTGATAAGTGGCTGGTCAGAAACCAACACCCCAAATTCACCATTAAATCTGGAAGGCACATGATAAAGCTATTTCAGATAAAAATCTAAACTTTGTAACAGCAACTGTATGAGAGCATCACACATTTAACTAAACAGGTCAAAACCTTAAGGCAAATTTCTAATGACTACTTCATTGGCAAATATTTTCCAGTCATAAAAGGTGAAGGTTTATGGAATTACATTCCAGTTTCCTCCCATGTAAATAAATACCTACCCCCAAGTAATCTCTAAAACCAGACAGTGTAGACGCATTCTCGTAGCTCTCGTGGGAAGTACCCCCTTACTGCTTTTGTGCGAGGCTCCTGGCCTTGGTCCGGGCTCACGGACAGGACTGGCGCCTGTCTGCTGAATTCTGCCTTTTGTGTGACTGTGGAATCACCCCCATATTACTGCACATTATGCATCACTGCTGTCCACGAAGTTACTGCTGCATATAAACGACTAGTATTGGAGGCCTGATTTCATAAATATTACTTCGATCCAAAGATACAAATGTGAGAACTTCCCCAATACTTCTTTCAAACCAGATCCACAGAAACTCTGTTCCCAATTCCCAGACACTCAGTTTCACTGGGTCTTTCCTGCCTGGCACCCCAGGGAAAGCAGAGACGCTGCCTCACTGATGAGCGCTGGCCCCTCGGCCCGGGGGCACAGTGACCACTTCACACATGGGCGCGAGGCCAGAGAGGCTGCTTTAGAAATTATCTGAACAACTTTTATTTCAAACTGGCTTTCTACTACTGAACGCGATCCTCTCGCTGCATGGCACGGCCCGGGAACCTGTTCTCGCTAGGTAGAGAAGACCCAAGGGGATCAGGCTGAGTGTGGGCCACGAGACGTGTTCTTGGAGGGGAGGGGACGGAAACGGGGACCACACACACCAAGCGCACGACAGCTGGGGGCAAGAAATATGTGAGCAGACAGCCAGGCGGCCTCCCGGCCAGATCACTCTAGCAGGGCGAGGGGGAAAGAGCGAGTCCAGGACTTCCCCGAGTGCGCCCAAAGGCCTTCTGCACCACACTGCGGGGAAGGGGACGGGGATGGGGACAGGTTGGCTTGTCACGCTGGCTTGTCACACTGAAACGGCAGGAGAGGCCGGGAACAGGGGGGCCCCGGCCACCGGGGCGCTGACCGGCCAGGCCACAGTGGTCTGCACTCCGCCTCACTCCGAAGAGAAGCTGTGCTGCAGGGAATCTTCAGAAGCCCAAGGAGTCAGAGAAAGGAAAGGAAGCGCCTGGCGACACGGACTTTTATCCTTTCGGGGCAGCCCTCGTGCACAGGCAGGTAAACAAGGCCCCCTCGGGCCGGGCCGGGGCCGGGGAGTTGGCAGCAGCAAAGCTAGGTTCTCTGTCTTCGGCAGGAAGCTCGGGGCCACACTCGCACCTACACCGCGGACACCGCTCGCTCACTCCGTGCTCTTCTTCCCTTTCCAGTTCTTCTCTCTCTCCTCCAGCTCTGCCTGGGTGAAGGCTGCGGGGCCCCAGTTGGTGATGAGGTGAGGGTTCTTGGAACCTAGGAGACAGAGAGCCCCGAACTCAGCAGGAGCCTGCGCCTCCTGGTGGCCACCAGGTCCCCGACAGGACGCCAACTCCCCAACCGCATTTCTTCTCCAAGAGCATCACACGTGGGGGCCCTGGGGCCACTTAGCAACTGGGAGGCCAGCAGCTCAAGAGAAAGGCGCCCTCGACAGGACAGCCTCATGCACGTGTGGGCTTAAAAAGGTTCTTTAAGTACAATTAAAGTACACAAAACAAAAATAAATTTAAAAATAAACATATGCCAGGGATACAGCCCAGCAACACAGCACCTGCCCAGCAAGCACGAGGTCCTGTGTCCGATTTTCGGTACCAAAAATAAATAAATAAAAATAAACATGATTGCTCCAAAGAATCTATTACCTGGTTCTATCAATCGAATTAATCCTTCATGATGAGCCACTTTGTCCTTCCAGCTCTTCGTCATATTAGCTGCCATCTCCAGCTTCTTCTTAACTCCCTGGAACGAGAATGGATTTTGGACTCTGCAGGCCCACAGGTACTTTAAGAACCAAATAACAAGGATGGCCACTTGCTATGTGCTTTTTCAGTGGCTCACTAAATCCTCACAGCCTCTCCAAAATGCAGAAGCTACTACTACTGCGCCACTGTACAGCAGGGGAAACTGGGGTTCAGAGAGGCGAAGAGCCTGCCAGAGGCCGCACAGGAGGAAGCAGGAGAACCAGGACTGAGCCTCTGGTTCCAAAGCCTGTCCTCCCACCACATTCATGGCCGCAGGAGGCACTGTGTGCCAGTTACGTTTTCCTGCCCCACAGCACAAATCCACCGCTCGCTGAGCTGCTGCCTGTGCTCCTAGGGTAATTCTCCCGCGCAGGCTGGCACCAAGCAAGCTTTGTCAGTGGCGGGTGCTGAAAAGCACAAGCAGGGAGAGCTTCTCTCCAGCTGCCACTTAGGGTACCCATGGTCATCACCCCCATGGGCTTCCAGGACACCTCCTTGGGGACAGTGTCCATCAGTAAGCAGAGGGCAGCTTGCCAGGAACAGCTTTGGGCCCAGGACCTTGGCCACTTCTCTGCCACCTGGGCCCACCACGGCCATAGGGATCAGACTCCATGCATCTCAGTCCTGCAAAATCCTCCTCTGCCTCCTTTCCTGCTGGTGCCTGTTCTGCGATGCACCGTGTCTCAGGGGCAAATCCAGGGGGCACAGGGCCCGCCCACCTCATACTGCTCCAGCGCCTGCTTCCGCTCAAGCTCCAGCTGCGCCAGCTGCGCCATGGCCTCCTGAAGCGCCTGCTCCTTCTCGATGCGCTGGTGCTCCAGCTCCTGCTTCTCCGCCTCCGTGCTGGCGATGGCCTGCTGCTGTACCAGGTGCCACTTCTCCAGCTCCGCCCTCTTAGAAGACTCTTCCTCCAGCAACCTGCAATGAGGCAGAGACTCAGGGTCACATCCTGCCCAGGCAGACGAGGGACGCATTTCACAGCAGCGCATTCGTGGTCACCTAAAGCCTCCCATTTTACATGGAAAGAAGTGGGGGTCAGAGACGCTCAACTCGCAAAGCTGGTAAGTGGCCCACATGTCCTGCACCAAGCTCTTTCAGTTCCACCCTATTGTGAGGAAGAAGGGAGGGAGGAAATACTACACCAGCCTGAACGTGCACCGGGCACTGAGTTAGTCAAGGGTATTCTCTCCATTAACCCCCTAGGTAAACTTAGGCACTATCGCTCTCCACACTTTAGAGACAGAGAAACTGAGACACAAAGGCTAAGTGACCCACGCTAGCTCGTTTCACCTGCCAGGTGGTGAAGCCAAGTCTTGAATTGTGTCTGGCTGCCACGATATCAAAACCATTCTTCACCTAGTAAGGACCTATTACCAAGGAAAAAGCTGACAAAGTAATGAAGACAAAGGGAGAAAAAGCTGACACAAAGGAGAACAGGTTATTTACTGAGCAATTGCTAGGTGCCAGACACCTGAACTTCATCACTGCTAATCCCCCAGCGATCCCGCACGGTGTGATCGCACGTCAGCACTGAGGCAATGGAAACCCACGAGGCTGTGAGTAGGGCGCCCAGGTCATGATGGGTCTCAGCCCAGTCTGCCTGACTCCAACATGTTATCTTCTCTAACCGGCTGCTTATCCAACTGTGCGACTGTGTACACCAACACACCCACACCCGGCCCGGCCTGCACTGGAACCGGGTACTGTGGTTGGAGGTCAGCCCTGATTCACGAGCAAGGAAGTCAAGTCCTGGGCAGGTCAGCTGCTAGGACCTGCAGGAAAAGGCACACAGCAGCAAAGGAGGCCGAGGAGCAGACCTACGACTCCCAAGGGACTCCAGCCCCTGTACCCCAGGCCCTGTGCACGCAGGAGCAGAAGCCCCTCCGGTCGCCTTGGAGGTGGCTCCAACCCTTCATGACAGCGGATGCCACCGTGAACAAGGCGGGAAGGACTTGCTCTTCATTCTGGTGGAAAAGTCAGCAGGGTGGGGGATGGGAGGAGGCAACGGCTGGGCTGCCAAGCCTAAGTCCTTTCTGTGTCCCAGGACTGCGTGGACACTGGTGGGTGGGAGTACTCACCCCCACCCCAGATGCATGGGCCAGACTTCTGCTGCTTGATGGCCAGGACACGGGGGCAGCAAGAGCTGAGCCCAGCTGAGCGAGGGCCTGAGACCACGGGGTGACTGAACCAAGGCATCAGAGACAGTGGAGAATGGATCTTGCTGGTGGTAGCAACACCCAGTGACAGCCAGGCCCGATGGGTCCCCCCACAGCCGCACCATGGCCACCATCTGGGCTGTTCATCCTCCTGATTTCTCATGGCCAGGGCCTGCCGCCAGACTCTGTGGAATCGGGGAGCTATTTAAGAACTTTCCAGTAAACTGTTTTAGTGCTTTAAGTAATTCAAGGCGGCTTCTGTGGTTTGCAAACAAACCCAAGTGAAGACCTCAATGGCTTGTCCTCTTTCTGTTCCTCACCTTCCTCATTTAAAAAAAAAAAAAAAGCTGGGCAGGGTGGCACATGCCTGTAATCCCAGCATTTGGGAGGCTGAGGCAGGAATTTCACTGAAAGTTTGAGGCCAGCCTGGGCTACAAAGTGAGTTCAAGACCAGCCTGAACCATACAGTGAAACTTTGCCTCAGAAAAGACCAAAAACAAATAAATAAATAAAATTTTTAAAATAAATAAAAAGGAACATGCACAGTGGCAGATTCCTATAGTCCCAGCTACTTGGGAGGCTGAGGCAGGAGGACTGCTTGAGCCCAGGAGTTCAAAGCCAGCCTGGGTAACATAATAAGACCTGTTAAAAAAAAAAAAAAAAACAGACAATGTGCTAACTCATGTAAAGTACTTACATACCTACCTGGTAGCAAGGGCAGAGGAAATAACAGCTCAGATCTTTACAGCAGGACTATTGCTTCATTTGCTTTGGACACAGCACATTCGGTAAAGCTGCCTCTCAGTGCGTGAGGGTTTTGGCAACTACATCGCAGGGCAGTGAAACCCTGAATCTTTTCAAATAAATTGCTATTAAGCCAAGTCTACTGAATGCAGTACTCATTCTTTGGATATTTTAAACTATTTTCACAGTGTAAAACTATCATTCTAGTCTGTCAATGTCTTTTTGAATGCTTACTGTATTTCAAAACTCTATATATGTCTTTCCTGCCTGCAAAGGAGACAGACAGACAAAGCAACGTGCTTCCCGACTACCAGGGTCCCAAAGCCCTGAGACCCCAGGCCCGTGTTGTGTCAGCTTCACAGCCCTGCGAAGCCAGCAGTTACCTTTACTTCATAGACAAGGAGCTGAAGGCTCAAAGTAGTAAGACGCTTTCGTAAAGTTACATGGCCAGAAAATTCCAGGAGTCAGGCACCCCCACCTCCCGTCAGAAGCCCAGTGACCTCAGGGCTGGAACAGCATTACATCGTAAGGGGAGGCTGTGGGTCCCTGTGGCCTCAACAGGTGGAACCTGGATCCACCCAAAGTTAAATTCCAATGAAAAATAATTACCAGACCAGAAGACTCAAGACAAAATTTTTGCATTGAAACAACTACTGCAAACTCTATCCCTGGAGAAACTTACGGCGCTGACAGAGAAAGAATCACACATCAGAAGGACACCGAGGCACAACCATTCAAGACCTGCTACTGCTTTAGCAGAGGTCTGAGATTTCCCTGCAAGCCCTTTACACTTACCTGAGCCTGCTTTGCCCCACTGCAGCAACCCAACCCTAAGGTGACCTGTCTCGCTTCTTCTGAGCCTGCCCTGAGGAGCAGGGAGCAGGTGACCTCTGCC
Source organism: Dasyprocta punctata (assembly GCA_004363535.1). NCBI lineage: Eukaryota > Metazoa > Chordata > Mammalia > Rodentia > Dasyproctidae > Dasyprocta > Dasyprocta punctata. Next base: position 5,423 of record RJWM01034556.1, on the reverse strand, counting down.
AACCTGACCCAATGGTTCATAGAGCCAGGCCAGGCCTCTGGGGATTTTGGGAAAGAGAGAACTTGCCACACCTACAAATGATCGCTAGATGGGGCAAATTTGTCCATTTCAAGTTCCAAAAGCTAATAATAAATTTCTGAGTGAATAAAAGGGCTTTGAGCCTGTTGTGGTGGTGCATGCCTATAATCCTAGCACTCGGGAGACTGAGGCAGGAGGATCACTGTGAATTCAAGGTCAGTCTGCTGCATTGTGAAACCCTGTCTCAAAAAGACCAAAAAAACAAAAAACAAAAAAATAACAATAACAACAACCACCCCCCCCAAAAAAAAAAAGAAAGAAAAGAAGGAAAAAAAAAAACTGAGGGAAAAAAATCTAGTTTCAAAAACTTTTAAAACTATGATTTTAAGTAGTAATTACTGAAGAAGTGGCGCTAATCCTGAATGACCAAATAGAAACAGCACACGCTGAACTTCCAGACACAGTGAAAGCAGTGCTAAGAGGGAAGTTTAGAGCTATGAACGCCAATATCCGAAAAACAGAATGAGCCCAAAGAAATAACCTAATGATGCACCTCGACGTCCTAGAGATGCAAGAACAACCCAAATGCCAAAGTAGCCAAAGGAAAGATCAGAGCAGATATCAATGAAATTGAGACTAAAAAAAAAAACCACACAGAATCAATGAACCAAAAAGCTGGTTCTTTGAAAAAAAAAGAACACCCGTACCAAGAGAGTAAAGACCCAGGTGAATGCAATGAGAAATGAAAAAGACACCACTGCAACCCAGAAGATCACTAGCAACTACTTCCCAACCTGTACCGCAATGAACTGGAGAATTCAGAAGAAATGGAAAGATCCCTACAAACATATGAATTACCAAAACTGAACCAAGATATAAAAACTCCTAACAATCCAGTAATGGGCAATCAAAGTGAAGCAATAGGAAAAAAAAAAAAGGAAAAAAAAAAGGATTTGCTGCTAACACTAGTACTCCTCAAGCTCTTCCATGAAATGGAAAAGGAAGCCATACTCCTACTTCCAAAGTCATTCCTGAAGCTAGCATTACCCTGATTCCAATACCAGAAAAGGAGTCAAGCAAAAAAGAGAATACAGGCCAACCTCTTTAATGAACATAAAAGCAAAAATTCTCAACAAGATTCTAACAAACAGAATGCAACAAATCATCAAAAGGATCATACAGCATGACCAAGTAGACTTGCTGGATGCAAGGATGGTTCTACATACGCAAATCAGTGAAGGTAATACATTATGTAAACAGAAGCAAAGACAAAAATCAAATGATAATTGCAACAGCTATAGAAAAGGCCATTGGCAGCATCCAACATCCGTTCATGATTTAAAAAAAAAAAACAAAAAACAAAGAAAGGCATAGAGGCACCTCATCTCAATCTGATGAAAGCCATTTATGACAAACTTACTGCCAACATCATATTAAATGGAGAAAAACTGAAAGCTTTCCCTCTATGGGAAACTGGAATTAAATAACTAAATTAAGCAAAATAGTAGAACTCAAAATTAGCACACGGAAATCAATCACATTTCTGTACACCAATCCTGAACTCACTGAAAAAGAAATTAGGGAAAAAATATCATTCACAATAGCACCAAGAAAAATCAAATACTTAGGAATTAACCTAACCTCAGTATTCTGAAAAAAAAATCGAAGAGGATATCAGAAAAATAAAAAGATCTGTTATGGCTTGTGTCTACATGTCCCCCCAAAACCTCATGTGGTCACAGGTGGGGCTTTTTAGAGGTGTCTGGATCTCGGCTGTTTGATGCTGGGATTAAGGCTGCCCCATCCTGGGTGTGGGAGGCACTGCCCTCAGGGTGAGTTGCCTGGGTGAAACATAAAGGCAGATGTGCTGCTCCTGCTGCTTCACTGCTTTGCTGCCTTCTGCCTGCCCTGCTTTGCCATGAGTTGTTTCTCCTCCACGATGCCCTCTGCTTTGCCACCCTGCCTTGAAGCAAGCTGACTACGGACTGAAACCTCTACAAACTGTGAGCCAAGTAAACCTTCCCTCCTTTAACTTTGGATGTTGGGTATTTTGTCTCAGTAACAAGAGAATTACGACAATATCCCTGTTCCTGGATAGGCAGAATCAATATAGTTGCCATGGCCATACTTCTAAAACTGATACACAGATTTAATACAATCGCGATCAAAATACCAACAGCATTCTTCACAGAACTGGAGAAAACAATCCTAAAATTCCGATGGAACCGGAAGGGGCCCAGAATACTAAACGTAATCCTGGGTAACAACAGGGAAGCATCACAAAGCCAGACTTGAAGTTATATTACAAAGCTATAGCAATAAAACAAACGAGCAAACAAACAAACAACAAACAGCATGGTACTAGCATAAAAAGTCAAACGCGAAAAGGATCAAAAGATAAAGGGAGGAGGGCAAGCAGGGGATGACAAAAGAATTAAAATGTCCTCATGAGGAAGGTGATCACTGTGTAGTACAAACAAGTACAAAGGAAGAAAGGAAGGAAGGAAGGAAAGGGGGGAGGAGAGGGGGAAGGGGAGGGGAGAGAGAGAAGAGAGGAAAGAAAAGGAAAGGAAAAAGAAAAGAGGAAATAAGCAAGCACCTCCCCTCCTTATGCCCCCAAACCCGCTGCCCCTCTAGCCTGTATCTGGGCCTGATACCACACTAAGGACTAAGGGCCTCTCTGGTCTGGTACAGGGTGAAGAAGTCAGCTTCTCAAGAGAACTGATCTGGATACACCTTCTAGAACAGTGGTCCCCAGTGTTTCCGGCCCCAGGGAGCGGTGTCACAGAAGACAGCTTTTCCACAGACTGGGTGAGGGCGATTGATGCTGGCGGGTGGCCTCAAGATCAGCCTCTTGTAAGGGGCTGGCAACTGGATCCCTCGCGCACACAGCTCTCGGCAGGGTCCCTGCTCAGACGGGCGGGGCTGAGGCGGTGTATTGGGCTGTGCCACAGGCGAAGCATAGCTCACTCGCTCGACCATCACCCAGTGCTCTGCAGCCCTGTTCCCAGTGGGCACTGACCAGTCCACAGCCCAGTGCTGGGAGATCCCCATATTACAGAATATGACTGCCCCAGCGTGAGAAGAAACAACAAGCCAGCCAAGCGTCCAGGGTCTCTCTAGCACTCAGCCACCACCAGGACCAAGACCCTCCTCTCCCCCTCCAAAGTGCTGGTCCTCCAGAGAAACCATCAGCCCGGAGGAAGAACGCAAAGCAAAGTGTGCAAACTGCTCTGGCACCTGGCCTGCAGCTTGCGCACCGTCTCCTCATCCTGCCGGGCCTGGCGCTCGTCCTCCAGGGCCTCCTGCAGCTTCAGGTACATGGCCTCCAGCTCCCGCACTCGCTGCAGGTACTGCTCCAGCTCGGAGGACTTCTGTGCCACCTGCTCTTCCATCTGCTGTCTGATCTGAGGGAGCGAAACACAGTGGTGTTAAGGTGGGATGAAGGAGAGCCTCACACCGCCCTGGGGGCCTGCCCGCTGCCCACTGCCCGCTGGCCAGAGCGCAGCCCGTCGTGCAGCAGCCCTGGCCTGCACTCCTGGAATGAAGACAGGGCACACACCCAGGCCAGCAGTGGAAGCATCCAAGGAAATGAACCACAACCTGCGTCCCTGCTCTGGTGCACTTTCCAGTCTCTCCACTCCACATGCTAACTCAATCAAGGAAAAAAGTGTCCCCTGCAGAATTTCTCTTGAAGTCACATTCTGCCTCAAAGCCACAACCTCTTTACCATTCATTAGCTCTAACAGGAATGAACGAGTCTTTGCCAGTCAGAGGAGCCCACGTTAAATCCGGGAGAAGGGCGGCACGGCCTGCAAGAGACTCCTCTACCATTTCCTCTCCTGCAAGGGCGCCTCTAGCCCTGGGGGGACTCAAACAAGTCAGTGTCTTAACAAGTGCCCCGTTTTCCCCTTCTGGATTAAAGAGCTTTGATTCCTGTCTTAAACTTTAAAAGGTAAAGAACAGGTATGACAGTACAAACCTGCAATCCCAGCACTCTGGGAGGCTGAAGCAGGATGACTGCAAGTTCAAACTCAGCCTCAGCAACTTAGTGAGACCCTGTCTCAAAATTAAAAAGAGCTGACAATACAACTCAGTGTAAAGGCTCTGGGTCCAATTCTTGGTGCCACAAATAAATAAATGCTAAATTTACCATACACATTAGCAAATATGTATCTGTTTGCAACATACTTCTACTGTCATGAGCTCGCTTTGTCCTCATGCGAGGTGTGCGGACAGCACGTGATAATCCCTGCGCTGAAGGAGGGAAACGGGCTTGGCGGGAAGGGGCGGGGAGGAAAGAAGGCCACCCGGGGCCTGCCTCTGCCGTCCTTCCCCTTGCAGCACAGTCACAGCTCTCTGAACCGAGTGCCCAGGAGGGGTGACAGCAGTGGCTCGAGCACACCCAGGTTCTGGGCCCGGCCTCCTCCCACACGGTACCACCGTCAGGAGACGTGAAGTTCCACTGACCCCACCACCCCGCCAGCCGCCTGGCCCGCGGGAGCACCGAGGACGGACTGGAGCCCCAGAACAGCCGAGCAGGGTCCAGACCCCTCCTCACGGCTCATTTCAGAGGAAAAAGGCCGGGACACCTAGGTTTACTTTCTCATTACTGTGGATTCTCCAACCAGAACTCTCTTGAGAATTAGAAGGGGAATTTAAATAATTATACCAGGATGATAGCATTGTCCCAGGCAAATCAGGGCTCAGTGTCCTGAGCATGAATTTATCAACTCTTTCCATAAATGTCTGCTGAGGGGTCTAAGACACTGGGTTCGTCGTATCTTTCATCCTTACATCTTTGGGACAGGTGGATAATAAAGGGACAGTGGATGGATGGATGGATGGATGGATGCATAACTTCCCCAGTAGTCACTACGAGTCAGCAGCTGTTTCCGGCCTCCCCAGCCCCATGGTGCTCACCAGCTTCTCGCGCTCCAGCTCCGAGCTGAACCTGGCCTGCAGCTCTACTTGGGTCTGCAGGCGTTTCTTCTCCTCTTCAGCTGCTCGGGATGCTGCTTCCTCCAGTTTCTACCCGAGCAAAATCCCAGACCCAGAAAAGTGAGATTGTTACAGTGATGTACATTAGAGAGGACAAGGGACACGCTTAAGCCCATGAGAGAAGTCAAAGATCCGCAATGGAGAACATTTAGCTAAGAAATCTACTGGGGTGGGGGAGTCCTTTATTGATAGAGCACTTACCTAGAGTGCACGAGGTCCAGGATTCAGTCCCCAGCTCTACCCAAGAAAGGAGGGAGAGGGAGAGGGAGACGGGGGCAGAGAGAGTGGGGGAAGAGAGAAAAGAAAAGAAAGTAAAAGAAAAGAGAAGAAATAAAAGAGACAAGAGAGAAGGGAGGGAGGGAGGAACCAGACCAGTAAGCACAGGACTCCCTCACCTCGCTCAC
>RJWM01034555.1:0-19633 GCA_004363535.1 Dasyprocta punctata | reverse complement strand
AATATTGAGATTATGAATTTTATCATGCCCCAAGACTGAGTTCCAAGTTAAATCAATTCTAGGAGTCTTTGTCATTCTTAAAAAATTAAGCATCAAAAAATTATCCATGGTGGCATATACCTATAATCCCACTTGGCAGGCTGAGACAAGAAGATTGCAAGTTTGGGCAATTTAGTGAAATCCCTTCTCAGATAAAATTAAAAAAAACAAACAAACAGAGAGACAGAGACAGAAAGGCAGAGAAAGACTGAGTGACAGAGACAGACTAAGACTGCATGGGCCTGAACTAAGCCCAGAGAGTGCTCACTTTCACTTCTACCCAACCCTCAGACAACAAGAAAGCTTAATTAACCACCCATCTCCATCCCAAATGGCTGAGTGAATATTTCTGTCACCAGGATAGACAGTTTATGCGTTTTGCTCATGATTGTGTCTCTGGTGTCCCACTGCCTGAAGTGTTGAAGTACTGAACTAGAATTGTGGAGTTATGACCAACCTTCCACATAACTAAGATCTGACCATAGCCTCCTCCTTTGGGGTCCAATGTTCCAGACATCATGTAGTGTTTCTAAGTTCTCATGAGACTATGCTCTCCCTCTCAGCCTCTGCGGAGGTGACTGCAGTTTGTGGTCACTGAGAAGATAAAGGTTCTGGGTGGAGATTAATTTGGAAATTTTCTAAATGATCAGAGAAAAACCTTTAAAAATACTGTATTTATATTTTTGTTTAACTCATGTGCAATACTTAAACTTTAAAAAATAAATTTGTTTGGCAAACAAAAGAATTTCTTTATATTGAAACAATTGTTTCAACCAAATCCCTATCTTAAGTCTCTGAATCAAAGCCCATGGACCTTTTTCTTCTAAATAATTGAGCTGTGGAATTGAGATTATAAATTTCGTCAAGCCCTAAGACTGAATTCCAAGTTGAAGTGCTAAGGCCTAATGTTGATATTTTGCTTTTTAAATCAATCAAGGCATAATTTGAAACAGTTGTTCATTGGCAAATCCATTTTCTGACTTTTTTCCTGATCTTCAGATAACAGACTCAACAGTTAAACGATTAAAGTTATGAGTCAGTCAGTTAAGCAGTCTTTGGGACTCAATACTGAAGGTAGTTAAGATTCTATAACAAAATTTCAATGCAGAATGAAAAGAAAAGAAACTGGAGGGGTGAACAGTCGTCCTCAGAGAACTGTTCCTTATAGCGGCCACCCGTGTTATCACCTGACACTGTGGACATTTGAATAAAGCAAGACACAAGGTGTCTCACCCAACAACACGCGCCAGCAGCTTGTCCAGCTTATTCTTTGCATTCTCAATCAATTAACAAAATGCATCTGATACGTTGCTTTCATACTAAGTTCTGATCACCCAGTGTTAAGTAACTGAGTCTAGTGATTTTCCACTTAAGGCTATTATTTTTGTCTTTCTTTGGAGAGCAATTTAAGACTCATTCATTCTGCCGTTAACAAATCTCTCCCAGATCTTCAAAAAGGGGACAACCAAAGTCATTTTCTGATAGTTGAATATTTATTATTTAAATGGTGGCCAAGCAGCAATGACTTGCAATGATGGCAGATTTATGTGGAAGTGTTCTGTCAACAGTTTAATCCAAAATATTTTATAGACAACAATAATTACATAAAGCTTACTGAAGGGGAGGAAAGTTCCAAGATATAGAAAGATTAGTGCTTTCCAGCAAGATGTGTGCTGTTCAGAAGTTAAAAGGAGATGAAGAAATGAAAAGAACTGAAGAATGACCAAGAAATGAAGGGAAATAGGCATGAGAGTTGAGAGAGGCTTGGAGTTTGTTCATGTAGATGGTTGGTGCTGTGACTAGAACCCAGGGCCTCATGCATGCTAGGTAAGCACTCTCACTGAACTACACCCCAGACCTTGGAGTTTACTTCAAATATGGGAAACTGGTATGTTTGGAGTTATGCTTTGTTGTTGACCCTTAACCAGGAGCATCCAGATGCTTCTGACATGTTTGTTTGCTTGTATAATGGAATCAGAATCTCTAGGGTGGGGTCGGATAGCTGTACAGTGGATAAACCACCCTAGGCTCTAATGTACACGCTTAGTAAGAAAAGAACAGTACTATATACTGATTTTTCCTTGCTGATTTTTTCCTTATACCACAATTTAATTTTCCAATGCTATTAATTTTTAAATTACATTTTGACTATAAAAACAATGCATTGAAAACTTGGAATGTAAGAAAAAGCACATACAAAAAAGTTAAAATCATCTCTCATTCCATTAACCTAAGATATCTTTTAAGTCCAAGGAATCTAAATGTAACCCCTTGCATAGACCAAAAGATGGATGGCCTAGAACTCTAAAAAATTTATGGAAAATTACCGCTCTATCTCTTGCTTTTCCAAACTCATATGTGGTTTTTATATTAGTATTATATTCTTTGCTTTGAAACAATTTCTCCGGTTAATAGTGCCCACAAATCATACCATACCTTTCAGTACCTTTTGAGAATATTTTAAAGGCCAAATAGCATCCCATCAGCCATCTCCCTGTCATTGTATAGTAATATCACTCATGTTTGTGACTGTTGATAATGTAATGAACATTCTTGTATGTAAATCTCTGCAATTCTGCATGTACACCTTTGTCTTCTAATTTTTTTTTTTTTTTTTTTTTGGGTGGCACCAGGGATTGAACTAACAACCTCGCTTTGTCTTCTATTCTGAAACACAGAATTATGGGGTCAGACAATGTGTCCTCTTGGAGATTCTGGGCATCTATTCCCAAATTACCTCTATGAAAGATCTTGTCAATCTGCGTAGCCACCAGGAATATACTAACGCGCGAGTAGCTGGAGTTCTTCGTATGTTTTTAAAAATGTATTTTCAGAGCTCTTGTTTTAGTAAAACCTTTTAATGACAGATTGATAAAGGGCCAATTGTCCTTCATAAAGTGCCTGATGAAGAAAGACAGAAACTTGCCCGAGTTCCTCGGTATCCTTCTCCAGGCCTCAGGCCAGGCATTCCCTCCTCTAGGAGGACTTCCCTGGCGATTCCCTCCTTTTTGTGTTGTGCACTTGTTAGATGCATTTGTATCACAGCCCCAGCATCTGAACAAGCTCCTGGCAGGGGTTGGGGGAACGTTCCTCATAATATAACCACTGATGTGAGGAAAAACCCTTCCCCCTGGTATCAGAGCCCCAGGAGCCAGCCACCTTCCCCCACCAGCTAGCACTGAGCCTAGCTAGGCAACTGGATGCTCCAACTCAAGATTTCAGTCCTGCAGGAACAGCAAAAGCACGAGGATAGCTGAGAAACTACTTGAAGCAGCAGAGGACCAGTAGCTGCAGTGGCCAAGTCCGTGCTGTAGACTGGTCCTGGGGCAGGACATGAGCTGTGTGTCCTGGAGGCCATCCGCTCCAGGACACCTTTCTTGTTCTCTGGGACAAGGGTCCTTATGAGAGGGAGATACAAGGTCAAAGACAGGAAAAGACCCTGTGTCAGTGGAACTGCAGGTTAGAATATATGTGTCCATGAGCCATGAAATACAGGTAGCATGTAGATGGTGAGAGTCAAGGAATAGATACCACCCCCTGCCCTGCTGCCACCCCCAGAGCCTCCAGAAGGGACCAGTCCTGATGACAGCTTGGCTCTTGCTCCACAAGACACATCTATACGATAACAAATTGGTATTGTTTTAAACTAGGAAGTTAAAGCAGTGTTATGGTTTATATAGGTGGGGCTTTCGGGAGGTGACTCGATCATGGAGGCGTGGTACTCAACAGACCACTGAGGAGTTTATAACTAAATGTGATGTTGGGAGGTGAAACCTAGTCACAAAGGACGGTCACCGGAGACATGTCCTGGAAGGGCCTATCTCCCTCCTCTCTCGCTCTCTCTCTCTCCTTCCCACTGCAATGCTGTGAGATGTTTCTCCTCTGCCATTTCCCTCTACCATGCCACCCTAGCTTGGATTCAGCCAACCACGGACTGAAATATGAGCCAAATAAACATTTTCTTGAAGTTTGGGGTGTTGGGAATTGTGTCTGAACAACAAGAATGTAAAACAAGCAGCCCTTGGAAACTAACACAGCTTCCTGTTGATTCCATGATATTCTCCCAATATAAATTTCTATTTTATTAAGCCACAGTCTACTTTGGCTGCATATTCCCCACTCCATGTCACCTACCTGTAGCTCATGGTTGGTTGGGTGACCATCCTCTGTGTTTCCATATCATTCGCTGCTCCCCTACGAAGAAGCCCTCTCACCCTGAATTGGGGTTTTTCTGCTTACTGGATTATTTCTTCCTCCCCATCATGAATTCAGTAGAGACAAGGACTAAATGTAATTCATCTTTGGACACCAGCACCTAGCACCATGTATGAGTAAATACTAGCTGCATGAACAAATTAACACTTGCTTGTGTATAAACGTGCAAAAAAGGTAGAAATGACTTAAGGGGAAAAACTTTGGAGGGGAAAATATTCACATTAGTTTCTTTCTTTCTTTCTTTCTTTCTTTCTTTTTTTTTTTTTTTTTGTTTCCTTTTCTTTAGACAATGGAAATTTTTTTAAAAGTATACTTACCTAAAGGGAAATTTCTCTTCTGATTTATGATAGGAGTTTTAAAGGCTGACTAAACATACAATATGTTGGCTAAACCACTTGGATGGAACCAAAAGCAAAGTAATTGCTTTAAATTAAAACCTAAAGGGAAATGAAATGTTCATTTCAGTAACCCCGGGTGTGGCCCTGTTCTCACCCTGTGGTGTTATCGCAGGACACTGCAGTGACTGGTTGCAAAATCTTGATGGTCTGCTAAACCTGGCTTTATCTAAGCTAATGTGGAACAAAACTTGGAGATACTTGAGCTTATGAGATCTTTCTCCCTTGTATGGCAGGGAGTCTTGAACAATTTTTGCCCCACCAACCCTGTTCCAGGTCTAAATTTTTAAGCCTTTGGACTCTAGCCTACAAAAATTCGAAAGCACAAGTGCACAAGGAGATCCACTGCAGCTCGATTTGTAATAGCATTGTGCTGGAAGCGACCCAAATGTCAATCAACAGGAAAGCAGCAGAATAAATTACAAGACATCCATAATCCAGAGGGTTATGCATTCCTTAAAAAGCATGAAGTACTTTTACATGTACTATTTTCTTTCTAATCATTTTCACTGCTCAAAATTCTCTAGGACTTCTAGTTGCATCTCAGGGGCATCCAAACTCCTTCCTCTGATCTAAAATGCCCTCCCTGGGCTGCCTGTGCCTTTCTAACCCCAGGGCCTGCCTCTCCCATCCTTTAACTGGACCACGCACAATGGCTTTTTTAGCCAGCCACCCCAGCTCATTCCTAGCACAGGTTCTTCGCACTCACTGTTTTCTCCTGGTTGGTGCTTCTCACCCTTAACTACACTTGAAAACCCATATCTTTATCCCTTATTGCATCCCAAAACTATTCATCCAGAATCTCTGGAGTGGTCTCCAGGCATTGGAATTGGGTTATTGTGGTTTTGATTGCTTGTATGTGTTTAAGCTCCACAATGATTCTCTGTATAGCTCAGCTTGAGAACCCGGGTGGCTTCACATGGTGAATCTTCTCCAACATCCAAGGCCTCTGTCCAAATGTCCTTTCCTCTAAGAAAGCACTCCATTGATGCTACTTTGGAAACTAAAAGTTTCGTTTGGCCTAGAGTTTAAACTAAAGTATAAACAAAAGATGAATGCAAACTGAATTTACAAATATAAAGCTGGTAAATGTTCATGGCACACAATGAAAGGGAAGTATTTTTTTTAATTTTTTACTTTAAAGAGAATAAAACAAAACAAAACAGAACAGAACAAAGCAGATCAGAACAAAACAATGCAAGCAACACAGGATTTCAAAATAAGAACAGGAAATCAACAGCGGCTACCGTAATGTCTCTTGTTTTCTTCGAAATAGTTGTCCATATCTTCACACACAATGAATTTGAACAAAACAGAGTGGTATAAAACTGATTAAAACAAAAGAATGAAAGTATTAAGGCCTTGTCCATAACTTCACACATACTGAAATCAAATAATAGAAAACAGACTAAAACCAATCAAAGCAAAGAATAAAAGTGTTGTTGGACTTCAAAGTAAGATGTTAGGAAATCAGCAATAGCTACCATAATGTTTCATTTCCTTCAAAGTAGCTGTTCATACCATCATACATAATAAAATCAATTCTTGTAAACTTTTTTCTTTTTTTTCTTTTTGAGACAGGGTCTCCCTGTGCAGTTCAGGGTGGCCTTGGGCTCACTTTGTAGCTCAGGCTGGTCTCAAACTTGCAAACGATTCTCCTGCCTCAGCCTCCCAAGTGCTGGGTTTACAGGAGTATGCCAGCATACCCAGCAATTCTTGTAAACTCTTTAGGAGAAGTTCTAAGTATGTATAAGCCTATGCATGTATATCTATCCTTTCTGTATTTGAGGGACAAACAAAACAAAATATAAGAAAAACAAGAAACAAAAGAGACAAATAACAATAACAAAGAGCCCAAAACAATAACAACATAGGCTTGCAAAACAAGGTGGTAGGAATGTAACTAAGATTCTTATTTTGCATAGCTATCTTCAAAAGAGTTACTCAGATTACCAGATATAAACATGCAAAATTGATCTTAGCCTATGAACGTTAACTGTTTGTTCCAAAAACTAACAGAATTAGTAATACAATCATCTTAACTACCTTAAGTGTATATGTACAAATTTATATCTTTTTTTCTTTTCCCTTCCTTCTTTTCTTCTTTTACCTGAGTTATTTTTTCACCATTGAGCAGTTTCTTAACCTTTCACAATATTTATTGAAGATTTTGTATCTCATTTACTCTTTCAATTTTTTACACTAGGGAAACAACACAGTATTTACACATGTGAGTTTGATTTATTTCAGTTATGAGTATGGTCTCAAGTCACATACATTTACCGAGAAAAGACTTAATGTGATCCTTCTTTATAGCTGAGTAGTACTCCATCATATAAAAATATCACATCTTTTTTTATCCATTTCTCAGTTGATGGGCATTTAGGTTTTTTCCAAGATTTGGCTATCACAAATTGTGCTGCTATAAACATGGGTGCACATATATCACTGTGGTATGATGTTTTCAATTCTTCTGGGAATATGCACAGAAGTAAAATAACTGGGTCAAATGGGACTTCCAATCCTAGGTTTTTGAGGAACCTCCAGACTGATTTCCACAGTGGTTGTACCAGTCTACATTCCCACCAACAGTGCAGAAGACTTCCTTTTTCCCCACAGCCTCTCCAGCATTTGTTATTGGTGGTTTTCTTGATCCTGGTCATCCTTTCTGGAGTGAGATGGAATCTCAGTGTTGTTTCAATTTGCATTTTTCTAATGACCAATGATGCTGAACATTTTTTCATGTATTTATTTGCCATTTGTATTTCTTCAGCTGAGAAGTGTGTATTCATCTCAGATGCCCATTTTTGGATTGGGTCTTTGAATCTCGGGGGTCTGATTTTTAAAAAATTCTTTATATGTTCTAGATAGAAGCCCTTTGTCTGAGGGACAGTTGACTAAGATTTTTTTCTCAATTTGTGGGTTTTCTTTTCACTCTGTTGATTTGTTTTGACATGCAAAAGCTTTTTAATAAAATGAGATCCCAGTTATTGATTCTGGGAAGTATTTCCCATGCACTTTGATTTTTGTCCATGAACTCTCTGCCTACCCCTATGTCTTTAAGATTTCTACCTACTTTGTCTTCCAGCAGATTTAGTATCTCTGTTTTAATATTTAGATTTTTGATCCATTTTGACTTTAGTTTAGTGCATGGTGATAGGAATGAGTATAGTTTTAGTTTTTGCCATATGGAAAGCCAGTTTTTCCAGCACCACTTATTAAAGAGGCTATCTTTTTCCAGTGAATATGTTTAGCACCATTGTCAAGGATAAGGTGGCTGAGTGGATTTGTAGTTGTGGTTGTATCTTCTAATCTATTCCATTGATCTTCGGGTCTGTTTTTATTTCAGTACCATGCTGATTTTATCACAGTAGCTTTGTAGTATAACTTCAAGTCAGGGATTGTGATGCCTCCTGCCTTGCCTTTGTTGTCCAGAATTGCCTTTGCTATTCTGGGTCTCTTCTGGTTCCAGATGAATTTTAGGAATGATTTCTCTAGATTTGTGAGGCATGTTAATGGTATTTTGATTGGAATTGCATTAAATCTGTATAACAATTTTGAAAGAATGACCATTTTCACAATGTTTGTTCTTTCTATCCATGAAAAAGGAATGTCTTTCCATTTTCTGAGACCCTCTTCAATTTCTTTTTTCTGAATAGATCTTTTACTTCCTTTGTTAAATTGATTCCTAAGTATTTCATTTTTTTTTTTGATGCTATTGTGAAGGGTGTGTTTTCCCTAATTTCTCTCTCAGTGAGTTTGTTGTCTATGTACAGGAATGCTATTGATTTTTGAGTGTTGACTTTGTATCCAGTTACACTACTGAATTTGGTTATTAAATCTAGAAGTCTTTTGGTGGAGTTTTTAGGATCTTCTATGTAGAATATCATATCCTCTGCAAATAATGATAATCTAACTTCTTTGTTTCTTAACCTTATTCCTTTTATCTCTCTCTCTGTGTCTAATGTCTCCACCTAATGTTTCCAGAACTATACTGAATAGGAGTAGTGATAATGGACATGAAAAGATAACATTTAAAAAAAAATAAAAAATGAGTGAAAGACTTGAACAGATACCTTTCCGAAGAAGATATAAAAATGGTCAGTGTGTACATGAAAAGGTATTCAACAGTAATGATCTCAAGGAAATGCAAATCAAATCCACAATGAGGTATCACCTCACACTTTTTAGGATGGCGCCTATGAAAAAGAAGAGATTCAACTGTTGATGAAGGTGTGAAGAAAAGGGAAACCTCTTACACTATTGGTGGAAATGTAGATTGATGCAGTCATAATGGAAAATAGTACAGAGTTTCCTCAAAAAGCTAAAATTAGAACTATGCTATTACCCAGCAATTCCATTTCTGGGAACATACCTAATGGAAATAAAACCAATACCTTGTAAAGATATGTATAACCCCATGCTCATTGTGGCATTATTCATAATAGCCAAGTTATACAATCAACTGAAGTGTCGACAAAAAGACGAATGAGTAAATTGTGGCACATGTAGCCAATGAAATATTATTCAGCCTTCAAAAAAGAACAAGATTGGGAAATGGGAAGAAAATGTTCAGATAAGAATGGGAACAAGGGAAGAGGGAGGAGGAAAGAAGGGACAAGAAAAAAAGAATAGAAGGAAAAATGGAAACAAAGCTTTTGTAAATAAAGAGGGGAAGGGACTGAAGAGGGCAATGGGAAAAAATGAAGAGATAAGATATATTATGCACAGGTGCAAATTCCCTAAGATGAATGGGACCACTCTGTGCTCTTTCCATTCCCAGCACAGCTATGGCTCATGGTCGCAAGAAGCATCTGAAACCAGCAGCAGCTCCAAAACATCGGATGCTGGATAAATTGACCAGTATGTTGGCTCCTTGTCCATCCACTGGACCCCACACACTGAGAGAATGCCTACCTCTCATCATTTTCCTAAGGAGCAGACTGAAGTATGCCCTGATCAGTGAGGAAGTAAAGATTTGTGTGAAGCACTTCATTAAGATTGATGGCAAAGTTCAAACTGATATAACCTACCCTGCCAGTTTTACAGGTGTTATCAGCACTGACAAAACTAAAGAGAATTTCTGTCTGCTCCATTACACCCAGGGTCACTTTGCTATTCACCGCATTACACCCAAGGAGGCCAAGCATGAGTTACACAAAGTAAGAAAGAACTTTGTGGGCACAAAAGGAATCCCAGGTGGCCATTCACTACCCTGATCCCCTCATCAAGGGGAATGACACCATCCAGATTGATCTGGATACTGGCAACATTACCGACTTTATGAGGTTTGACACTGGTAATGTGTGCATGGTGACTGGGGGTGCCAACTTGGGAAAGATTGCTGAGGTCACCAACAGGGAGAGGCATCACCACTCTTTGGATGTGGTTCATGTGCAAGATGCCAACGGGAACAGTTTTGTCACCCAGCTCTCCAACATTTTTGTTATTGGCAAGGGCAGCAAACCATGGATTTCTCTTTCCCGGGGAAAGGGAATCCATCTGACCATTGCCGAAGAGGAACAAGAGCCTAAAAGCTGTGGGTGAAACGGTTTCTAGGTGACATGAGGAAGGAAGTCATCTGTACTCAGATAATACAGCATGGTGACATGCAAAACAACAACGACAAAAGAGAACGTTATCACCATGTATATCTAAAATGTACCAATAAAATAAAGAGGAAAGGATGCGTACTGCCATTTGAGACAATGCGGACGAAACTGGCAGATATTAGGTTGAATGAAATTAGTCGGATACTACACAATCTCCATTATAGATGGAATCTAACAAGTGAAATACACAGAAACAGAAAAGAATGGTGATTACCACAAGCGAGAAGGGAAGGAATAAAAGTATGTCAAAGAGTAGTAACTTGCAGTTAAAGAGGATGAGTAAGTCTAGAGATCTGAAGACTGTAGTTAATAATATTGGAATGTATAATGAAAATTTGCTAAGAGAGGAGATTCAAGGTGCTCTTACCACAGGCACAAAAAAGTCATGGTGTGTGGGTGATGGATGTTTTAATATTCTTGACCATAGCAATAATGTCAGGATGCATATATGTATCAAAACACCATGTTGCTTATTTTAAAAAGAGGACATGGTGGCACACACCTTTGATCCCAGCACTTGGAAGGCTGAGGTAGGTGGAGCATTGTGAGTTCGAGGCTGACTTGGGCTACAGTGTGAGCAAGGCTGGCCTGAACTACATAGTGTGACCCTGCCTCAAAAAAATAGGGCCGGGAATTTGGCTCAGTGGCTTAAGTGCCTGCCCGGCAGGCATGAGGTTGTGAGTTTGATCCCCGGTACTGACAAAAAAAAAAAAAAAAAAAAGGGTAGACAGAAGTTAAATTTCAGTTTGCTCCCTTGGTAACAGTGACCTTGTGCTAGTTACCCAACATCTCTGAGGCCTAAGAAAATAGTGCTTACCTTAGAGGATGTTTTCAGGTATTAATGAGACCATGAATGTTCCCTAGTAAACTCTAAGTAATTAATGTTCATTCTTGTTAAGTAACAAATGATTTGTTGAAGGCAGAAGTAATTCAGGAATTCAAAGAAGTTAGAAATGGTAGGTGTCTGTGGGATTAGAGAGCTTTTCTACCTAGGCAGAATTTAGAGTTTATATTAAAGTAAAGCTGGAACTTGGACCATCAGAGTGAAGAGTGAGAGTTCAGAGCAGTCTCCTATGGAAATGAGCTGCATTCCAGGGGACTGGGAGTAGGAGGAACAAAAGATAGAAGCAGGATTTTGCAGTTTGCTCAAGCATGAAGGGTTAAACAAGAGGAAAGAGCTTGTCTAGAAAAGACCACATGGCAATATGTCAGGACAGCTGAACCTTCTGTTTTCTGTCACATGGCATCTTCTTAGTACTGGCATTTACCTGTGTTTAATTGTGTAAAAGAATGTCTCTGATTGGAAGCAGATCTGTCATGGGCAGAGGCAGCGGTGGGGGTGGTAGGAGACAGGCTTTGGAAGGCCACTCCCTTTTTATAGAATTGTGTCATCTCTTAGATATTGTCTTTGAGGCATTAAAGTAGCAAATTTAAAGGTTTTCTAGTGACAGATCCCAAACCAGTTCCAAGTGGTAACATTTGGTGCTGCAGAGGACAACTCAGCCACTCTTGGGGGGAGCCTAGCTCTGCCTGTGTGAGTCAGGGTTTTGGCAGGAAAAGAGGAGCATTCATTCAGGTCAATGAAGGTAAAGGACAGCCAAAGGTCAAAGAGAGCCATCTTGGATGAGAACAGCAAAAGGTGGAGGAATTTGACAGGGAGAAACTGTTAAGTTCTTCTGCGGAAGGATGTGACCAGTGCCAGCCATGGCCAAGCAGGGAGAAAGCTGGGAAGTAAACACCTGGTCTCTCTCATCTGCTGTCTGCTGCAGGTGACTCCTCTGTTGGTAAAACCTAAGCAGAAGCCAGAAGAAAAGGTGTCTGTTGACCCAGTGCAGTCCACACTGGCCAGCCTCCCAGGTGCAAAGCAGGATGGAGAAGGGCAGCGTGGGTCCAGAATATCCAGCACGGCGAGGCATCTGGCAGAACAACTCACACAAAGAGCTGATTACCCAGCTGCATCCTCCCTAACAGTCCTCTGAGTAGATCTCTTCCATACCTCCATCTCTAAACTCCAATGTCCTACATGTCTAATTGATCATCAAGCCTTGTCGATTGGGTCTCCTAGTGTCTCTCTTTTGAGACTGTGCTCACACCATGTGCCAAAATCCCCTGGGGATTAAAGATTTATGATTTTGTTCTTATAGATAAAAGTACTGGATAAAAACCTCATTGAATATGATAGGACCTTGGAGCAAAGGGAGGATTTCTCAAAGCAAGACCTCAAGGCAAAGCTACAGAAGAGAAGGTTGATAGCCTGTACTACATAAAAATGAGAAACTTTCATTTGATAAAACCACCATGAAAAACGTTGAAAAGGCACTAAAATAAAAGCAAAATAAAATTCAAACAACAGAATAATATGAACTCTGCAAATTTAAGTAAAAGGAACACTGCCTAAATATGTAAAGATCTTATACAAATAGATAAGAACTGGTCCAAATTTGGGAAGAAGAGGGGAGCTAAGAGGGCAACCAAACAAGGAAAAAACTGTGAAAATAAAAAGACACATAAAGATATGAACAGATTGATGAAAGAAGGGGAAGAACTTGCTAACAGCACATGAAAAAATGTCTACTCAATCCAAGAAATGCAAATTTAAACAAGAAATTGTCTCCAACCAATACACAAAGACTGTTTCCAACAAGATCACTCAGTGTAGGCGAAAAGGCAATGAATAGAACCCTTGTGGATTGCTTTGAAGAGTACAAATTTTTATGAACTTTTAAAAAGTAAACTGGCTATTAAGTATTGAGAAACTTTAAATATTTGTCCCCCTAGACCCAAAATCTTCACTTCCTAACATCAAGCCAAACCCTTTGCTGCTCAGAGGGTGAAGTCCAAGCAGTTTGCTATGTGATTTATCTTTCACATTTCATCTCTCACATCTCCCCAGCTGACATTTGTCACTCCGTCAATATAATATCTAGATTTCATTGGCTCCAAGGTTTTCCTGCTCATTTTCCCCTGCTCAGAAAGCCCTTTACTCACTCCACAGTCTGGCTCACCCCTTCTGGAATCAGCTAAGTTGACACAGGGTTTTTCCTGATGCTCATCCAGGATGAATCCATTTCGCTTTTCCCTGTTTCTGCAGCACCTAGTGCCTATTTATACAGATAACTTACATATTTATTTATATATGTGTATTTTTAATTATGTATCATGCCTCCACCTTTTTGGTTTCTCTCTTTGTATTCCTTACAATGGTGGATCCCAACTAGGGGCAATTCTGCTCCCCCGAAATACTTGGTAATATCTAGAAACATTTTTGTTTTTACTACTAGGGGTAGTAAGTGGTACTAGAATCTAGTTTGTAGAATCCAGTGATGCTAACTATCCTAGAATGTACCACAGCAGAGAGTCATCCAGCCCAAAATGTTGACTGTGCTGGAGAAGCCCTATTCTCTATATAACTTCCACCAGCCTGGAATATAAAAACATAGCTTCCCTCAAAAGTCTCACAAAACTATATATTGAAAAAAGGTACAATGAATTTTTAAAGCCCAAAGTCTTCTTTCATACAATAATACTATCTCTGCCAGAAGGTGGCAGGAAAATGAAAAGAGACGATATAAAAACAGCGCCAGGACTAATATCTCTAGAAGATTTAAAGAACTAAAAAAAATCAGACTCCCCCAAATTTAAAGACTAAATCCAAAAATGGCATCTAAAATGAACAGACACTTCCCAGATGAAGAAGTAGAAATGGCAAATAAATATACGAAAAAATGTTTAACATCACTGGTCACCTGAGAGATGCAAATGAAAACAATGCTGAGATTCCATCTCACTCCAGAAAGAATGGCTATTATCAAAAAATCAACCAATAACAAATGCTCGTGGGGCTGTGTGGAAAAAGGAACCTTTCTCTACTGTTGGTGGGAGTGTAGACTGGTGTAATCACTATGGAAATCAGTGTGGAAACTGTGGCTTCTACTCATGAGACTGCCAGACAACGTGGTGCCTGCCCAACATGACGATGGGCCCTAGAGGGACAGCCTGTCCCTCCAATACTAACTTCCGTGTTCTTCTTCCAAGCCCAAAATAAACTTCCTGCTCTTCTTTTGCGCGCTCACCAGAGATCCTCCAATCCTCTCCAGACACCACGATCCAGTCTCCACCTCCAGCCCAACTCCACAAAAGCCTTTCCCCAGCTTGCCCTGTTTGAGGGTCCTGGCAGTCTCCAGCAACCCTCCAGCATGGGCAATAAAGGCTTTTTATCTCTGTCTTTGGCTCTCCACTGTGCTAAAAAACCTAACAGAGATTCCTCAAAAAATTAAAAGTAGAGGTTCCATTCGACCCATCTGTTCTGCTTCTTGGTATCTTCCCAAAAGAATTAAAAGCATCATACCATAGCAATATTTGCACACCTATGTTTATAGTGCAAGAGTTTGTAATAGCTAAATCTTGGAAACAGCCCAAATGCCCATCAACCAATGAATGGATAAAAATGTAGTTTTTTATGCAATGGAGTACTACTCTACCATAAAGGATAAGCTTGAGACATTTCTAGCTAACTGGATGCACCTTGAGATCATACTTTTAAGTGAAATAAATTAGACACATGTTTAAATACTGCATTGGTTCTCTGGTGTGACAAACAAAGTATAAATAAGGACAAAATGTATAATGGATACTGGGAAAAGAGAAGAAAATGTCCAGATGAGAAGGGGAACAAGGGAGGGAGGAGGAGGAAAGGAAAGAAGGGACAAGAAAAAAAAAAGAATAGGAGAAAAAAATGGAAGCAAAACTTTTGTAAACGAGGAGAGGAGTTGAAGGGAGGGGAGGGGAATGAGAAAAAAAAAAGCAGCAAATTCCCTATGATAAATATTATCATTATGTATATCAGAAATCTACCAACAAAATTAAAAAAAAACAGTGCTTGTATCTCATCAGTATTAATTCAAACTAACAACAAATTGCATAAACTAAATCACAGACCCAGAACAGTGTGGTACTGAAATGAGTCTTAATAAGTCTTAAAGACTTTGTAGTCCCACTCCTTCTTTGATAGCTGAAGAACCCTTCTATAAAGCGTAATGACCTTGCCAAATCATTGGTCTTAGATCCAAGTTTTCAGTTTAATGGCAAACCACGTTTTAAATGCACACCTAAGAAAGAAATCGTAAGCTGACCCTCCTAAAACAAATAATTACCTCTTTTGGTTTGGCTTGTAAATATAAGTCTCATAGATACGTATAATTTTTTCTTAAAAGTAGTTAGAATATTAACAGAACAATGATTCAATTGAATAATATTACCAGAAGTTTCACAGGGGGTTATTTTAAAAGTACATTTCTGGCATTTATGCAAAATAGGCAAATGTATTAAAATACAAAATTAAACAAACAATACATTCCTTGTATTGTAGGAGATAGAGTCTGAAACCAGCATGACTATTTAAATAGTTTGTCATAAACCACTCAAATTTTAACAGCATTCTTGGCATCTATGCTAAAAATTTTAACCACCTTGTAAGGATTCCATTCTTCTTCCTGTTGAATTGCTAATACATGCAACAAAATCTCTTAGCAAAATATAACTTAGAGGTACCATCTGATCTGAGGTCTTAGATTCTAACATGTTACAGTTTTCAATATAAACGTACATATAACTAGAATTTAAACAAATTATGGTAAATAAATTAAAACATATATATTTTAACATATATAGATTTTATTAGGTGTTCCTTATACAGTCATCTGGTATTTTTAAAGAGTGAGCAATCATATAAAAGGAAATATGGTCATAACTGATTGAAGTAATAAAATCCCCAAACTAAATAACATCTCATAATTCATTGCCAAGCATATATTAGATTTCATTACATCAGAATATAGCTTAGTAGTAAATTCTCCTGGTAGCCATAAACCTCTAAGGTGTTGTCATCCTGAAAAATGAAGGGGAGGGAGTCAGTGGGGCACAGAATAGATGTCTCCCAATGGTACGGCACAGCTTCAAAGGGAAAAGCTGTAGCTTGTCGCCACCTAATGGCAAGACTTCTGTTCTTGTCCTAATAAAGGGACTGTTATAAAGAGCTGTCTCACTGGCCCTGTAACTGCATTCAACTCTGATGCTATAGTTCCCAAACTGTGGGCTGCCCACCAAGTGTTAACCCATCTACTCTTTATCTACCAGGCTGTAAGGATTTAGTCATGGTAGCTTTTATGTTCACCTAAGTTTTTAATTCCAAATATTCTGGTAATTTTCAAGATGTCTATATTTTCAAGATGTCTGTATTTTTAAAACACCAACCTGTTTGTGAATTTGGGATACCTATTATGGCTGTAGGAACTCTGGGCTTTGGCCCCAGGCATTATTCTATTTTTGGATCTTTTTAGCATGTCAGAATTACCACATAGCTGATGCATTGAAAGTGAGTCTTCAAACAGCTACACGAAATTACTATCACAATCTACAGTTTGGATTTTACTGAGATGCTAGAATTTTAAAATGGGCAAAGGTGCAGCTAGTGAAGATTTCTTAAGTAGCATTTCGGTACCATACGTAAAGAATCACACCAGTAATTAGACCACGAGAACTCAGTTCAGGAATGTTATTAAATATTTCCGTGATATGGAATTTGGAACAGCATCACACTGGGGCAAGGGAGTTGAGGCTCCAGTGTGCTTTACTCTGCTTCTGACACCTTGGTTAAGTGATTCTACGAAGTGCACCACAACGAACATATGCCAGCTCTCTGCTCTGTGGATGGAACTCCAAAGAACAGTTACAGAGAAAGAAAGAGGAAAACAAAACAAAACAAAACAAAAAAACAAAAAACAGAGTATTAGATACTTCTCAATAAACCATTTTCTTCCTTCAAGGTCTATGAAAACAATAAGTTCAAAGCCTAGACCAATCTCTAATTTTCAACAAGATACCGAACATTTTAAACTGTACAAAGCAAATTTACAGAGTGTGACAGGTTGAAAGTAGCAAAACACTGCCCATCTAAAAGACAAGGCAAGCAAACAGTAGACTTAAGGAGTCTCCACTCTGATTACCACAGATCCTAGGCCTCCTCTTACCGCCTTAGGTTACTTCACTTACAAAGGTCAGACATCCAGGGGGAACAGATGGACCCAAAGTGAGTACCTCACAGCAGATGGAAGACGAATAGAGCACCCTGGACTTTGACCACTGGTCAGCTGTTACACTTGAGGGTACCCAGTATTTTCCCCCATTACTTATCTCCCCTCTAGTCACATAGCATTTACTCTGTGCCAAGAACTCTCATAAATGTTTCACATCCATTGTAGTGAGTTAATCGTAGTGTAGGTTGTATCACTGGTCCCACTTTTGAGCTGAGGAAACTGAGGGACACAGTTTACATTGTATTCCTGGAATTATGCAGTAAGTGACTGTATTAGGTCTGTGTATTCTGACCCAGATTCAGCTCTGAGTCAGCCTCTTGTTCAGCCTTCAGGACGACAGTGCCTGTGTTTCAGACTCCCAAGGTGACCGTCCAGACAGGACAGATTTTGATAACACAAAGGCTCCCTCTTTCAAAGTTAAGAATTTCATCTACGGGTTAACAAGTTCTCCATCTCCCAGTGAACCAAATACAAGTTCTACTTATTCTTTGTGAAAAGCACAATAGTTATTAACAGTAGAAACACTGATGCAGCATATGGTTTTGAAAGAACTTTTGCATACATTTTCTTGTTTAGAAGGATGAGGTACTCGAGCCATATAAAACAGGAAGTTTGGCATTAGGAGAAACTCACTCAGCCTGCCCTGCTGTCTTGCCATGCTTTCTACCACAAGCAGGGGGATACCCTTGGGGGCCCTCTTTCTTAGACCTTGACCTTGGCCAGCTGTTTGACCTCATCTTTAAGCACTGGCTTTAGTATTGCTATGTCAGCAGCTCCTAAATATTAAAGAGCTGAGCTGGGCTGAGTGTAACAGTGCACCTCAGTAATCACTGCTGTAAAGGCTGAGGCAGCACTGTAAGTTAAAGGCCAGTCGAGGCAACCAAGAGAGCTGTTTAAAAACCAAAGGGCTGGGAATACAGCTTCGCTGGGAATGCAGCTCCCTAGGCTGGAACCTAGAGTACCCAGTATCCCCAGTATCACACATAAACACACATCAAGTTCTGTTTAAGAACTGCCTTCTCTATGAGCCAAATCATTATCAAATGAAGAGCTAATGCATTTAAGAGTAATCTTTAGGATAGGTGTTTCAGAGTACAGTCTGAGTATCAGGGGCTCTTAGGGAATCCAATGAAGCTAATATTTTAGCAAAACTTTAAAACATGCTGTTTATGATCATATGATCATGTTATATGTCAAACATAATGATCTTTTAAGTACCTTTTTGTGGAAAAAGGTATCAAATATACCTGCACCTTTTAATTATGAATTTTACACATAAATCTTATTCCTCATAACCTGTCACCATGTGCTGTGAGATCCCGATCGGACATTCCCAGCACACACAGCAGTCACTGTGCAGGCGCTCCAGGTCCCGGGCTGCTGGCTGCAGTTCACTCTCACCCCAGGGAAAGAATCACACTGCACAGGGTGGGAATGATAGCACTGCTGAAGAGGTCCAATTTCTATTGTAAAAATTTACATATAACCTTAAAACTTTTGACTCATGTCCAAACCCTTTAATACACTTTATAACAATAGTTTAATTTATCTTTGTATTATCATCTACCTTTCTAATGTTTGTTTCGTGGTACAGGAACGCATACCTATACTGGGGTACATACATAGTTTTTAAGTGGTAAGATGCAAAGTAAATCTATATGGAGTACAGTAGTTGAAGATGCTGATTCTCAGTCCTGACAAACCTGGAAGTGCATTCTCTCTTCTTTGATTCATTTTTGAAGCTGAGTCAGCTGCTTTAGTGTTCTATTTGCTTAAAGAAAATGTCATTAATATTCATTTCTTGCCACCAGCCCCCTACCTGAAAGTCTGGCCTGTTGCTGCTTCCAAGTATCTTGCTAAGCTCGAAAGACAATCCACCAGGGATGATTCTGCTTCAGTACAAGGTCAGGTTGCCCAACCAGCAAGGAAAAGATTAAGAGTGGTCTCTCTCAACTCTAAGACATAAACATTGACTAAAAACATACTGGAAGTTTGGAAAGAACTGTGATAGATGAAATGGGTTCAGTAGATGTCTGGATAAGATTTAGAATTTTAAAAAAACTACAACAATGATTACAACAGACATTTATTTAAGGTAGGATGTCTGCAGACTAATTCTTAAACTGTATGTTTCAGGCTTAACCAAGTTCATAAAAATATTTAGAAGACAGCTGCATCCACAGACTTCAACTATGCGATTACTTCTTTGCCCATTCTTCTCTTTCTTTTCTTTCCCGAATAACCTCTTTGAGATATGGTTCAAGGTAGAATTTATCCT
>RJWM01034554.1:0-19614 GCA_004363535.1 Dasyprocta punctata | reverse complement strand
GAGAGAGAGAGAGAGAGAGAGAGAGAGAGAGAGAGAGAGAGAGAGAGAATGAGGAAGAGAGGAAAGGAAGGAGAGACGGACCCAGATAGAGAGAGAGAGAAACTATGGTATTCTCTGAGGTGGCTGCTTGGGCATCCATGGTGCAGGTTGGATGTGGCCACTTGCACCAGCTCAAGGACCCAGGCACCTTCCGTTTTGTTTCTCTACAAAGGTCCTGAGTCTTGGCACCAACTACATGTTCCTGCTAGCGAGAAAGGCAGGCAGGAGTCAGTTTCCAGTCAGTCGGCTGCACCTGGCATGGAGGGAGACTGAGGAATGTTTTTCACTTTTAGCTGTGTGCCCCACAGAATCAGGGGTACATGGGTATTGGAAGACCAATTCCATGCTGTGCTATCGAAGGGTTACCTGAGCTGGAATGGAACAGGCAGATAGAATTTAGAAGGTGGAGAAAAGAGGGGAAAGATGGTAATCTGCAGGAATGGTGTTACAGAAGCATCTTGATGGACAGCACCCATGAGTTTGGGAGTGGCTGAATGAGGCATGAGGGAACAATCTGCAATGGAGAACTGGGTCCCTCTGCAGTGTCCTCCTGACAGCCAGAAATACTGTCCAGTTTTCTGAGTTACTTCTCAACACAGCTCAAGACCAACAATATCTTTCCCCAAGAAGGGGCAAAGTAGAAATTTTTTTTGAGGGGGTGGGGAAATGCAGTGCAGAGCAAAAAACTCACTTGGCCTGGGCAGGTAAGGGCTGCATAAGATGTATGGGATGAAAGGGAGGCTGTGCAGGTGTGGGTGCCTGCAAAGACACTCATCCAGGAAAAGGTTGAATTCCCATCTGTCTGCCTGGGCCTGGTAGTGTCTGGCCGTGATCTCTCCAGTGAACCATCACTGGCAGCTGTACAGGTGGTTTATACTTGTGGAGACTCACATGGTCTCCACATTTATTGTCTGTTCCCTCTCAGTGGAATATGATACCCATAAGAGCAAGGACTTCGTTGGTTGCTGTGTCATAGCACCTAGAATAAGCACAGAGCAGGCACTTGACATTTGTTAGATGAATGAATGAACTGATTAATAAGAAAATAACTTTTTAGCACCCACGAAGATATCTGAAAGATATCTGAGAATATGATGCTCTCCTGACAGTTTACTACCAGAGATGCTGATTGGCACAGTAACAATAGTAATTGCTGCGTAACAAGTCACTGTTGGCCGGTGTTCTTAGCTGGTCTTAGATACTGAGACGCAACAAATCTAACTGTCTTGCCTAAGGTCACTGGGCGGAAAGAAACAAAACTAGGACTCAAACTCAGGTCTTCTAGCTCCACAACCCTGTTCTTCCTACTTACTTCTTGTCTTGCATAACAATCTCTGGATTCTTGATCTGTTCTCAGCTACAGATAAGTCCACATTAGTGGCTGTAATGTCGCTGTCCAGGCTGATGAGGAAATCTGTCAGTCAGGGGTTTTGGGTCTTCCTATGGAGGAAGAAGAGCTGGTCTTGACAAGGACTGGAGCAGATGTCAGGCCCTCCACTGGGTGCATCCTGCTAGCCGTCTGCTTTCAGCTTCGTGGAACCCCCATGAGATCAAGACTAGCACTTAGTTCTACATATATTAGTAGAATTTTGGAATCTCTTTGCTTTTCTCTGGATGCCAAATTGCTGAACCACCAAACAGAAATTGGTAATCTTAGTATTCAGAGATGGTGGGGAATAGCTGGAGTAAGCTTGAAGAGGAAACATATGTGCTGTCAAGGAAAAAAGTCTTGTGGGCAAATAATGCCAGGTCTCAGTGGCAGAAGATTTAATTTCTCCTCATGCATTTTTTCTTATTAACAAAAAGTGGTTTCACCCCTGCATACTCCAATCTTAGCAGCACAGGATGTGTGTTGTATGGACATCTGGAAATAGTTGGTGGTGTTACAAACAAGTAATGAAGGAGCTAACCTAGATAACCAACTACAAATTTAACTCTAGCCCTGAATCATAGCAGTGTACAGGTCAAGGTGTGATAGAAAAACATGGTGAATGTTCAAATTTTTTAAAATTACATAAAAGGTATATTGTCTTTACTCTCCCTCAAAATACTCCCTTCCATTTCAAATACGTTTATCTCATTGTTCTTGCCAGTTTCTGAAACAGTTCTGGAAATTCTCTCTGGTGAGTCTCTTTATGAGATGTGATAAAAAACATAACTGTTGTTACCAACCGACATCCAATGGAAAGAGAGGCTTGTAAAAAACATTATGAGGTGTCCCTGCCCACCTTATTCACTGGATCTAGCACTGTACGACTTCTGACTCTTCTCCAAAGTCAAAATGATCATGAAAGGTAAACATTTGAATCAATTCAGGACATTTAGGTGGCCACACAATGCAACTAATGACAGAGGAAAGAAGACTTCCAGAACTGCTACAGAAAGTTGCAAGCATGATGGGATGAATGTGTTTGAAGTGAAGGGGAGTATTTTAAGGGTGATTAAGGGTAATATATCTTTTACTATAAAACAGTTTTTAAATTTAAACATTCACCATATATTTGATCAATCCCATGTATATCAGGAGTGGTAAGTATTAAGTTCCAGATGACCTTCTCCTCTATATGGAAATGAACAAGGCTTATCCTGGGCCCTGGGCCTAGGGGTGGGGTGGGTTGAGATGAAGGTCCTGGATCTGTTTCACACTGGTTGACTCCATGAAATCTGACAGAAACATGGGGCCCTGGAGGAGACAGGTGGTAGACAAGACAGACTAGACAAGGTCCAGTCCAGGATGTAGGGACAAATGGCAGGTAGATGCTGGGGAGGTGAGTATGTGCAAAGGGTCAGGATGCAGTGGACAGCACCAAGGTCTAGGAATGGGGGTCAACACAAGACTATCCACAGAACCAGCAATGCTCAGTGGCTGGGTCACCAGAGCTCAGCCAGACATGTTCAAGACACCAGCTGGGAACATGATGCTGGGTAGGACACATCCTCACAGGTCCTTATGGAGCAGAAGCTGGATGGACTCCCTAGTGCAGAAACACATGTGGGATACACATCCAGTCCTTCCAAGATGTAGAATCTTTGGTCCTACTATGGCTGGCCTGGCCATTCCCTGGTGTGTACCTCACTTCCTGAAGCCCAAGCTCCAGTTCGTGCAACATCTGCTTCCTCAGATGGCTCACCCCAAAGTCCTCACTTGCTATTCCACTGTGGATGGAGCTGTTAGAGTCCCTGGACACACCTGTGGCCATCACCAAACTGATCCTCTGAAGACCACATCAACTCAAAGCAGGAAGTCCCTTCCTCATCATGTCTCACCACCCTCCAACTTGGAATCTGCCTTTCACCACCACAAGACCCCATGCAGAGAAGCAATACTGGAAGAACACCTATGCACACCCCTTAACTACAGAACTTACCACATAGTTCTCCCCTAGGTGCTTCTAGATTCATCCAGCACCATGGTCCTCACAAACCCAGAGACTCAGAGCCACCAAAGTCTTCTGCTCCCTCACTCTTTCTGCAAAACACCCAGTGAGTCCAATGGCAGTTTTATCTTGAAAACTTCTCCCATCTATAGTCTTCTACCACATCACACAGCTGAGAGAAGGCCTCCAAGTGGAGCCCTGGCATCTGAGTTCACCCAGCATACTCTTCCCAAAATTCAAACTGGATCAGGAGCTCCTTGCACTTGGAGGCCTTGCTAATGCCCCAGGAGATGAATACCCTAGTCTTCATCAGAAATGTGAGGCCCCAGGAGACAGATTTATGGTTTGGATAAAAAGTGTCCCCTTAAACTCTCATGTGTTCATAAGTGGGGCTTTTAGAAGGTGATTAGATCATGGGACACTAAGCTCATCAGTGGATGAACCCATGGATAAGTTCATAACTGAATTGCTCTTAGGAGGGGGGACCTGGCTGGAGGATGTAGGTCCCTGGGGTTATGCCTTGCAAGGGTATAATTTCCTTTGGCTCTTCCCCTCTTTTTCTGCTTCTTGGCTGCAATGCAGTGAGAAGATTGCTTCATCACACTTTATGCCATGATGTTTCTGCCCCAAAGCCAGCCAACCATGGACTGAAACCTCTGAAAGCATGAACCATGATTTACTCTTTTCCCCTTTAAATTGTGGGTGTCAAATATTTTCTTCCAACAATGGAAAAGTTGACTAATACATGGGCCTTGCTCTCTCCTCTGTCTCCCTTTCTACCTTCTGATGTTAATCTCCAGATTAGAGGATTTGACCAGAGTCTGTGGATGGGCTGCAAAGTCTATGAACTAACAACATTGTGCACAAAATATTGGGACTGTGTGTATTTCCTAGAGACATTTCCTAGTTTCCCAAAGTGTCCATGACCCAGGCTCAGGAATCCTTCAAGCAGTGTCCCTTCAGTGCCAGTTTGTTGGAAGGTTTCAAACACATAGTAAGAAATACATTGTAATTATACATGAAATGCAATCACATTTTCCCAAAATTGTTCTTAGTAGGGGCACTCTGGTTCTTAGTAGCTTAGCCATTTCTTTGGGTTGGGAATATAGCTGTAGTAAAGCACTTACCTAGCATGCATGCACGAGGCCTGGGGTTCAATTCCCAACACCTTGGAGGTATTGAGAGAAGGAGGAAGAAAATTATTCCTTTTTGTTTTTTTTAATGCTAATGAAATTGATTTAACAACCTACCCACCAATAAAATTCAACCTGGAGTTTAAAATCATTGCCTTTGTAGTCCTCTCTTACTTTGGGTGCCCTTAATTGTTTTTGTCTTGAGTTCCATCTGGATTGTAAGTTCTTTGAGGGCAGAAACCATGACTTAAACATTTTTGATATTGTCCGCAGCACATGGCAGCCACCTAAGAGGTGTTTGCTGTTCACCAAAACAAGAAACCCTCTGGAATAAATGTGGGAAAGTCCTAAAACAAAGGTTCCTCAGGGCAGAAAGTAGCAACTATCTCATGCGTGGAATGTAGAAGTAATTATTTGATGGAACAGAATTCACTGGGTTGCATCTGGGAATGAGGTGGGGTGGTATCTATGGTTCTGATACAGTAAAACCACTGCTGATGTGAGTCTGTCTCCTAGAGCAGGTGATCCAGGGACCAGTTCAGTGGGGAATATGCTGACCTGAGAATAGCACAGCAGAATGATACATGCTAAAGAGGTCTCCTGCTCACTAGCAGTAGGAGAAAAATGTCATATTAGCGATGGGATACTGCTGCTTTGTTTAAAAACAAACAAACACACAAACAAAACACCGAGGTGAGAAAGTAACTTTTTTATTATTAAATCTACCACTCAGCCTTTCAGAATTTGCTGTTCTCTGCTATGTTAGTGCTACTCCTGGCAGAGAACTTTAACTGTGTGGCTTCTCATCTCCAGAGCTTGATAAACAAAAGGACTTACAAACACTGACAGATCAGAATGATCAAGGGTGAAACTGGTGTAGACTCAAGGGGGAGGAACTCAGGAAGGAAGAGAGGCATTAAAGAGGTGAATTCATCACTCTAACCCAAAGCTAAAGTGCTAAAATTATCTTGACATAAACAATACTGCAGGAAACCTGGGGCTGGGTCAGCAGGAGGACCTCCGTTGGCCCCAGAGATGGCCTCAGAGAAAGAGAAGCTGCCTCACTGGCTTGTGTGTGCAGGATGCTGGGAATTTAGATGGGATGTCGCTCTGTGTTACTCTCACCTTGGCCTGGGGAGCCCCCACCTCAGGGGGGGAACCCTTAACCAGGCTGGCTCAAGTGCCCACTGCAGGGTCAATGGGCCAGCTGACCCCCTCTTGAATGGCCCAACCTGGCCCCCCCCACCCATCACAGGCAAACCAGAAGACAAAGGACTCAGCATCTGTAGCCTCTGAGGTGAGAACACCATCCCTGTCCACAAGGCCATGGTCATAGAGGCACGGACACTGTGTGTCTTTTAGATTCAGGACACAGTGTGTACTTGGTGAGTGGTGATTGCTCTGGCTTCTTTTCTTCATCCCACTGAGAGACTGATGTGATCTTCCTGCATTTGCCTTTTTGGCCTTCTACACAGTGTTGTAAGGCCCTAGTAGGAAAGTGATGCAGCTAAATAATTAAAAGCCAGCCCTGCGACACCCAGCTCACCATGCATGCCCAGTTCTGTGCCATGGGACCAATGCAGCAATGGAAAGAATCCAGGTTGCAGGATGGAGTTAACTTGGAAAAGCACATGCGTTTCACTTTTCAAGTAGAATCTGAAAGCACACTGCACCTAACCCTAACCCTAAGCATAGGCGTAGCAAAGCACATTGTACCTCCTTCACCGGACAGCACTGCTTCTCCTCCTCTTAACTCACACTCCATGATGACCTCTGAGCTCAAGGTGATTAGCCAGTCATCCTAAGGGAAGCAAGGGGTGAGCCATATGGAGCATTCCTCATCTATATCCTGCTGGCTGCGTGCTGCAGAGGCAAAACGACTTTCTGCTCGCTGTACTCCAAAAGCATGAGAGAAGGAGAAAATGTTTGGCTGGGCATTCCTTAATAAAATAAAATAAACTCAGCTACAAGTCGTTTTGAAACTGCTCTCCAGGGAGCAACTGCCTGTCTTAGACACAGTCCCAGGAGACTCATGCTTTTAAAAGGAGGTTTAAAATTCCCAACCTACACTAAATGCACTCTTCAATCATTTTGTAGTGAAAACATGGCCAGAGAGCTGCCATAAAAACCCACTGCCCTGTCGTATAAACACTCGCCCTCTTCCCTTCTCACCACAGCCTTTCAATCACACTGTGCTTCCCTTGGGTTTGGGCAGAGTTGTTTTTGTTTGTTTGTTCTGTTTTATTTTTTTATTTCTTGATGCATTTGAGTGCAGCTAACTCCTTGCACTTCAGATAGCCTCACATCATTCAGCACAAATCACCCAATCACAGCGACTGCCACCAATTCGATCCATTCCCAGCAGAAGTTACACAACACCAGCCTCACCACCCTGAGAATATTGAGTCTGTGGCCTCTGATAGCATTTTCATCCTTCCAGAGAAGGAAGGAAGGAGGGGGAAACACCTCCTGCACCCAGGATGAGGTGACTGTCCAGCCCTCCTCTATAGTCACATGAGAAGGTTCTAGGTAGGGGTACGTGTGCAGAAGGGCCCTCTGGGTGCATGTTGCTCTTCTTTGTTGCCTCTCCCTTTTTCTGTCTAAAGCATGGTGCTGTCATTTTGGGCCAGGAGGAAGTGGCCACTCCCTAGGGAGTGCCAAGCAGTGCAGTAAAGGAGCCCCAGCTCCCAAGGACTGAGTGGGCTGCTTCTCTCTTGACTCTGTCTATGTGAGAGAAATAAACTCCTATCTTGTTTGCTTTGGGTTTTGTTGGGCTATCTGTTCCTTGGAATGGAATCCCTCCCACACCCCTTGCTATAACAGCTTTGTCCCAAGAAGGAATTGCTCCCTGGAGATGATTAGATTTGATCATATCTAATTCTCTAGATCCTATCTACAAGGCCATGCCTCAAAGTGAGATCATAAAAATTCAAGTCATCACCAAACAGCCTCCAAATAGTTTTCAGAAAAGCAGAGGAATCATTTCACTCCTTTTTCTTTCAGTTCCTTTGGGAGCAAGGCCTCTGTCCCAGTGCTGAGCAGTAACACAGCTGAAACACAGCTGTCAATAGGACAGGCTGGACTCCCAGGGCAGGCTCTCAGTTTCACGGTGGAGCAAACATGCTATGCCACAGGTGAGGGAGACCTGAGAGGGAAGCACAGGGACCCATGGGGTACAGCCTGGGCACTCAGCCTGGAGGGCTGCAATTGCCATGCAAAACCCAGAGATGACTTACAGCACCTTCCTGTCATGACTGGGTCAACTTTCTTTGCAGCAAGGGCAGAGATGTTTGTTGGGTATGCAGATAGCCAGGGCTGCTCAAGGGAAAAATGTGCACCCAACCTGGAAGACAGAGGTACAATGACTTGCTGGAGTGCTTTGTGAGGTTGGGTACTGGGTCACCCCCACTCTGGAGGTCGCAGCTGGATCCATAACATCTTGGCTCCCTCAGTCTTTCATTTATCCAAGCTCTAGGCCAGATGCAGGCCAGCTCCATAGTGGAAGGCACCAATACGTCCTGTCTATGTGCTGGGGACAGACACAGACACTGAGGGGACCACTTTGCCCTGTTTTACTCTCAACTGCCCACCTGCTGACTATCAAGATGCAGGTCTGACATACTTTGAGGAGATGCCTCAGCAGCAATGCACATAGCCCCAAGTCAACACTTTCCTCTGATCCCCAAAAATGACGTTCCCTTCCAGTTCCCCACTATAAATCCCTCCCATCAATGCCTTATTCCTTTAGACTCATGATCATTCTGCTTCCCTTTTTCAGGTCCTGACCCATTCCAATTACAATGCTATGAAATTCCAGGAAAGGCTACACATTGTTCCAGACTGAAGAAGACTATGGACAGGACCAGTAAAACCAGTGAACGGTAGTAGAACATTTGTGTGGACTTCATGTTATTAGATAGTAGTGCTGAATGTGATAAGTTGCTGAAGTTTTTAAGGGTGAATGGCCAGGATGCCTACAACTTTCAGCCAAAACTCAGAGTAACACCTATACCTGGAGAAGCAGGAGGCAGAATGCTCACTTGAAAACCCATATGAAAGGTGCACAGGGTGCCTTTTACTAGTCTTCAAACTTTTCTGAGGGATGAATTTTTTCTGAAATAAAAAGTAAGGGAAAAATATCTAAAGGTTATAAAACTTAGTGAAAATAAACGATATCTGGGGCAGTCAAGGAGGTCCTATGGAGAAGAAGAGCATGTAAATTCCTGAAGGGTCCCTGAGATTTTCAGTCACTGCTAAAAGATAGCCCAGGCTAGCTACCCTCAAAGCCAGAAGACAGGGACCCACAGCCTCCTCAGGCCCTGAGGACAAGCCGCCCCCTGACTTTGTCTGCTGTTTATGGTACAGGCACTTCTCTACATAAAGCCCTGAAATAGATGTGTTGAAGGAGCAGCTGGTGCCTCAAGGGAACCTAATAAAGCGTTTGTTTCCAAACTGTCCCTCTCCTCTCTGCCATATTCTTTGCCATAAATATTTCACACTTCCTACTGCTTTCTACACAGCACAAGTGCATGAAAACAGGACCACCGGATCCTGCTCATGAAGAGCTAACCTCTCCCTGCGGTCACTGCTTGCCTAAAGATGCACCATAGACATGTGAGGTGGCCTGGATGGAGTCATGCTACTTTAAACTACATGTGAGGGACACCTTCCCACCTCCCTCAGGTGGAGCCCTAGAGAAGGGTTCAGGCTTTTCAGGGCCTCTCTCCTCCAACTCTGCAAACAAGACCAAGAGCTGGCCAGTGTGCCTGAATCCTTCTCTTCTTCTCCCCAATGGAGATTCTCTGGGGTCTTGGGAGGACAGCTGCCATCAAATGGAGAAGACACCTCAGATTGCCTGTAGGGTCCTTTTGCCTGAAACTTCCTGTCTCTTTTTTTCCCGTTTTTCTAATTTTAAACTGGTGTGTAGTAATTCTACATACTTATGGGGTGCAGTATGATAATTCAACACATGTACAGGATGTGCCATGATCAGATTAGGGTAATGGGCATAATTATCACCTTGAACATTTATCATTTCTTTGTGTTGGGAACATTAAAAACTCTACTAGCTAGTATAAAATGTTCAGTACCTTGTGGCCAACTCCAGTTACCATACTGTGCTGAGCATTAAAACTCATTTTTCAGGTTCAAATACTCCTGGACCTATTAACTATCCTCCCTCCATCTCCCCCTCTCACACCTGCCCAGACTACATTAATCCCAATTCTACTCTCCTTCTATGAAATTAAACCATTTAGCATCCATATATCAGTGAGAACATGCACTATTCCTTTCCCTTTAGTCTTCCAGATTTGTGATTGGATGCAGTATCAGTTTCCAAGAGTGGCTCAGACAAATACATGAGATGATCAAAAAATACAGTGAGCATTTCAATCACACATTGCCATTAATCCTTCTTGAAATACTCCCCCTTGCTTCACACACCGTCTTTCTTGTCACTTTCCAAAGCAGCTCTGGAAGTCCTCTTTTGTGAGTGTCTTTATGAGATATGATTAAAAAAAATACGATGAATGCTGCTGCCAACTGTCATCCAATGGAAGGGCAGGCTCATAAAAGTATTTTTGTGTTTTCATTCATCTTATTCACTGGATCTAGTACTGTGCAACTTCTGGCTCTTCTCCAAAGTCAAAATGATCATGAAAGATCAACATTTTGAATTGACTCAGGACATTGAGATAGCCAGGATAGTGCAGCTAACAATACTCACGGAAGAGGACTCCCAGGACTGCTTCAGAAAATGCTAAGAATAGTGGGATAACTGTGTTCAAAGCAAGGGGAGTATTTTGAGGGGAATAAATAGCAATGTGTCTTTTTTTTTGTAACTGGGATCGAACTCACGACCTTGCACTTACCAGGCAAGCACTTGAGCCACAGAGCTAAATCCCCAGTCCAGCAATGTGTCTTTTACTGTAATACATTTTTTAAAAAATTTAAGCATAAACCATATTTTTCTATAATACTTCATATATCCTAGGCTGGGTAGCTTTAACAAGAATTTATTTCTCAGAGTCTGGAGGCTGGACGTTCATTTCTGGTTGATTTGGTCCCTACTGAAGGTCCTGTTTGCACACGTCACCTTCTCACTATGTTCTTGTGTGGTAGGGAGAGAGCTCTCTGGATCAAATTTCACCTTAAAGACTTCATTTAGCCAAAATTACCTCCCCAAAAGGCCCGGTCTCCTAATATAATCTTATTTGGGTTTCAAGCTTCAGCATATGAAGAGAGGGGCACAGACCTTGAGTCTGTAACAAATGTGGAAACTGCTCAGACTGAGCTCTGCGCACCCATTCTTTTGGCCAGGTGAAGTTTGGTTGATGCTCTCAGCTGCCCTGGACCCTGCCTCTCATCTCCCCCTTGTTGCTAGATGAAGTCCTTGATACCACCAGCCACTGTTGGCAAAAGGCCCTGCTTCCTCTGAGGGGCTCGAGGAACAGGCCAAGGAAGGTAAGGCCTAAAGTGGCCAACTCACTACACAGAGAGGGGATCAGGGGTGCAGACCACCCACCAGGCGAGGCCTGTTAGTGAAGAGTGAGCCACTCCAAGTGGCATGGGAGCCCTTGTCAGGCACTCCAAAACTCTGAAGTTCCCACCCCAGGCATCAGGAGCCTCATACAAGAATGCCATTCAGCCTTTTTGTTCACTGCCACATGCATACCCAACAATCCAGAATGTTTTCCTTGGAACTGGCCCCTAATCCCATCATGCTGAGCTTCCTTTGTCCTGAGCCAGTGTTGTTTAATGGGGCAGCCTTGATTGTTTTGGAGCCAGGCGCCTTTTGGAAAGAGGAGGGGTCTGTGCTGTGCCTAGATGACCTTGGCTGGCTTCCTATATTTTTTCTGGGAACTCCTTCTTCCTGTGGGTGTCACCTTGAGTCTCACAGAGCTGCAGTGTGCAGCTTGTGAGACCCTTGCCCTGGGCAGCCTCACAGCCTCCATCTTAGAAAGCCTCACCTGAGGTCCCGGAGGAGACCACAGGGCAGTTGGAGGCGAAGATGACAGTGCCTGGAAAGCCAGGATGTGAGCTGCCAGGCTGCCTTGCGTTCTGAAAACAGGGACGTATCAAGTTCCAAATGTGATTCCAGAGGCCTCTGGCTTTCCTCTGTTAGGCATGGGCTCTGGGCCCCTTCCTTCCCGTCCCCGAACTGGCCCTCCTCCCCTGGCAGCCCTTCCTCTCTCAGGGAAGGTCAACTTTCCATGGAAGAATGACCATTGTTCCTTCTCAAGGAAGAGGCCTCCCTCTCCAGTCCCTTCTTGCATCCTGCTCCTGGATTCCAAGTTCTGCTTAAAGGTTAATGTTATTAGGGCCTTCTTTCCACCTTTCCTTCACCTCTGTCTTCCTTCACCTGGACCCACTGGCCTTTGATGCCTCTCTCCCAACTCCCTGGCCAACAGATTCCCTTCATGTCCCCCCAGCATGGCCCTCACCTGGAATTTACCTGGGTACCTCTGCCATCTCTTTCCCTACCTTTTTACTCTACCAGTCTCTGGCACATTTTCCCAGGAGCTAGTGTGAGAGACAAAGGCCCCTGAGTTCCTTCCGGCACCTCTCATTCAAATGGGCAGGGGTCCTGGGGACACAGACTCCTCTAGGAGCTATGCCTCTCTCCCATGCTTCATGGCGAGGTGAGCTTCAGGTTGTGTCCTTATCATGGCCTCGTGAGGCCACCTCCTTGCTTTCCAGATGCCCCTCCCTGGAGGACCATTTCTTTTGGATGACTTATTCCTAGGGACAGACCTGAATCCTTCCCCCTCAAGGCCTGGGAACAGTGCTGGCTGATGTCTTTCATATTTTTGACAGCCAAATACTATTTTCTATTTCCCCCTGGAAGCTTAATTCTCTCTGAACCCTGAAAAAAATCTACTGGGGTCATTTTCCCACACATAAGTGTGCACAGTGGGGAGCAGAACACAAGCAGACCGGAATGTAACACCCACCCTACAAGGTAGCTCCAAGGACACACCTTCCCTCATCAGACAACCTGCCATGCCCAGCTTCTCTCTCCTCCATGGCCCTGCTAGGAGTAAGTTGGCAAGAATGTCTGGAACAGAGCTTTTGGCACAGTTGCTCTCTGACCCCTGCCTATCTCACCCCCACCACTGTCACCAGAAAGAGAGAGAGACCTACCTAGAAAGAGAGAGGACTTCGTGATCTTATTTCACTGGGGCTGTGAAATGTCCAATAGGCCACATTTTATTCAATGTTGAAGGAAAATCACAACAGTGTCTATGCCTGCACAGGGCTACCTGGGTACACAAAGGGTCTGAGTGTGATTCCACCACTCTTTGCCATTTGACCCTCACCCTGAAGCTTTCAGGAGCCTGCACTTCTGCTGGTGCCAGGAGACTCCGTGTTTGTCAGTTCCAGGACCAAGAGAAAGGGCATGTCCCTGGGACCTGTATGTAGGCCTCTTCCCATTGCTGTAAGTACTGGGTCTAACTTGAGACAGCAGATGTCTGACTTGCACTACAAGCTTGCAGAGTAAGCCTGCACTAGTGAACCAATGCCACCAGTGTTTTTATTTGGTATCTGGTACAACAAGAGCATCATTTCTTAGGGCTTCACTGAGGACCAAGTGAGATGAGAAATTGACCGTATATGGAGCCACAGCCAGCATATGGTGTAATCATAGGGGAGCTCCTAATATCAGCACTCATTATTCTCTTAAGGGTCAAGACAATATGAAAGATTTGAGGACTGGATGCCATAACCCACGTGTATCCCTGAAGGACTCCATTGCTACTATTAAGTCATAGAGACAGGAGAGGCGACCCGGGGGGTGACCTGAGGTGACCAGGGGACCTTGATCTCAGAACAAATGTCATCATTTTGCTGTGTTCCTGAATCTACTGCCAATAGGGTAAAAGGTTGTTTTCAAGAGCAAACACCACAGTCCAACTGACAGACACTGAGTAATTAGCGAAGCTCATTGACACAAGTTATCTGTGCCTTTCACACATTGATCTTCAAGTCCTTGGAAACGTGGCGGGGATAAAAGTTCCTCTCATTTCTAGATTTGGGTCCTGGGGAGACTGCCTCTTGACTCACCACTGTCTTTAGTCCCTTGCACCCAAGAAAGGATGTGGGACCTGGCCAGGTGAACAGCTGTTACCCATGTGCATGCAAATGTCTCTGAAAGGTCTTTCCTCTCCAAATTCAGTGTTGTAGTACAAGAATTCAGAGACATAGCCAGAGACCTTAGAACTGGGTCTCCGGTTAAAGAATACATTGGCTGAATATTCCTTAGGAGCAAATGATCCAGTGGCCTCTTGGGGACACCATGGTCAGAGGGGACATGTGCCAGATGTCATCACCATCAAGAGATACTGCTCTGTGGGCCCTGGGTCAAGTGGGCTGGACACATGCAAACGTCCACCAGGCATGGATGACACAAGATGACAACACGGGGAACAGGGCACGTGGAGAAGGGGCCAAGGGTCTACAGGGCAGGCGCTATGTCTACAGCAGCTCACCCTGGCTAGCTTTTCTGTTCCCTGGTGAAATTGGTTTAAACAAACAAAGGTCACCTATATGATGTATTTTTCCAAAAATTTCTAATCCAATCTCCTAGGTTACTTTCCTTCAGTTTTGAATTACCAGTTCAGCTTAATCTTCTGCTCCCTAGATGGGAGTTTATCCTTCCCACACCCCAAAATGTCTACAACCAATTGCATAGATGCTGATGATAAAGCTTCAGCAAAACAATAGACACATTATGACCTCTGTCCTAGAAACAGAAAAGCATCCAGGCCTGTGTGTTTGTAGAATAGTTTTTGTTCCTGTTTGTTTCTTAGGTTTTTTGTTTGTTGATTTGTTTTTGTGGTTCAAATCAAGGCCTTTGTACTGAGCTACATGTGAGCCCTTCTATTATCTTTTATTTTGAGACAGGGTTTCACTAAGTCGCTAAATCACCCAGGCTGGGCTCCAACTTGTAAACTTCCTGCCTCAGACCCCCAAAATGCTGAGATTACAGGCATGCACCACCACACCAGTTTGTAGAGTGGTTTTTAAATTTAGCCTGTGGCCTCAAGGCTGAAGCAGATACAGAAAGCTAAGTTCACTCTAGAGTCTAGAGGGAAGGCACTAAGATTGGCATGGAAGCTAGGAAGTGCACCATCCCAGAGCAGCAAAAGGCTTTTAGAGGCTTCTCAATCCGACAGGGACAGTAACTCCAAAAGCACATTTTGGTAGCACATCAGGAATGCAGTTGCCCACATCGATTACTACTTAAAGAGTGGCCTGATGTTAACTCCATGCAAGAGTCATTGCTGGAGGAAAAAAGCACCTGAATCTAAGGACGAGGGCTTCTGTCTTCCTGCCCATGGGACCCCATCCAGGCACTGCCCTCCCACCAGAGCCCTTCCTCGGCCAAGTGACTGATGCCTGTACCAGCAGGTAAGACAACCTTAGAGGAAGAAGCCATGCTTTCTTCCCAGTAGGAATCTCCCACTATGGCCCAGGATTGTGGAAAATGAAAAACTTCTCTCTCTACCCCAGCCCTCACTCTGAGAGGCCTTTAACCCCACACCTCCAATCACCTGCTGTCTCTACTGGCTGCTATCTCCTGTACAAATTCTTCCTGTAAGCCTAATTCCAAATCCTAACTGAACGCCATACCTCCCCACTTCCCTCTAGCAGGTCTTTCCCTCCTCTGCTCCCCTTCATCCTGGAATTTACCACCCAACCTGCAAACTTCTGTCCTTGCTCCCACTCCCCCACCCCTATCGTACCTGCCTCATTTCCTGGTCTCAGCACCTGTCCCTAGCCTTTGTTGGTTCTCCCATCTGCCTTTATATTAGTCCATCTTCATTGCTATAACAAAATACCCAAGGCAGGGTACATCATAAAGGAAAGAGATTTATTTAGCTGAAAGTCTGGGATGTTCAAGAGGATAGTGGTGGCTCCAGCAAAGGATCCCCAAATCTACCAGATCATAGAAGGTGGCATCACAGTGAAGCCCATGTAAGACAGAGAGATTCCATAGAAGGACAAGAAGCCAGAGAGAGATGGGGAGGGGCCAGTCTTATTCCTTTGTAATGACCTTCTACCTTAATCCCTTCTGCAGACAGGATCTACAGTGACCAATGACCTCCCAGTAAGCCCCACTGAGGACCAAGCTTCTAAAACCTGAATTATCAGGGTATATATGCCAAGCATTTGCAACAGAGTGTCCCCCAGTCCCCAGACTTGTGTTTCTCTGTCCTCTCCCAGGAAAGCCACCAGAGAGTCCCTTTCCAGGGCTCAAAGCTCACTGGGAGGGTGAGAGTCACTCTTCTTGTCAACAGTGTGTGACTTTTCCTGCCAACAGCAGAGTGCGGTGCTCCAGGAAGAGGTAGCACCTAAGCAGGTAGGACCAGTGTCCTCCAAGAGACCTGGCTGCTCATTTTCAGGAACCCAGGGATCTCCGGTGCCCTCATGGCATGTGGCCCAACCCAGAGGCAGAAACCACAGAGGCTGGCTGTGTGTCACCCACGTTACGCTGCCAACTTCCGGCTCTGTTGGCTTATTTTAAATCAAAAACTCTCCCAGTGAGAACGTCACTCTCCAGCCAGGACAGGGAAGGCTTCATGTGTTAACAACAGTTCTGGCATTTGTGCTCAGGATGACCTCAAAGACCTTTTGTTCTGCTCTGGATGCTTGGTGATCACTGTGTGAACATAACTCAAGGACAAAGGCTTGGACAGGACAGCCCTGGCTGGTCACTCGGGTGTGGAGGACACATACCTTTCTCAAGGTGCCAGGATTTGGGTTGCCTGCTGCGTCATTTTGGCACTGACTCACTGGGCTCCTGGATGCTTTCCCTGCCACACTCTCATCTGCTTCTGTCTTAAATGGAAACAGCGAATCTCCTGGGGGGACTGTGGGAAGTTCTTGCCTCTGGCACCTGCAATGATGAGGTGTGTGCTGCTCACAGAACATTGTAGACTGTGGAAACAGGAGCCATCATAGCTCCGCTGAGGCTTGGACTGGTCTTGGACCAAGGAGAGGGTGTTAGCGCATACTGTGCTCCAAAACAGGGTGTTCTGTTTTGTGTGTACATGTGTAGTGGTGTGCACCTGAAATCTCAGCACTCTCAGGGGCTGTGGATAGAGGACTGCAAGTTTGAGCCCAGCCTGGGCAATTTAGTGAGAACTTGTCTCAAAATAAAAAATTAAAAAGGGCTGGGGTTGTAGCTTAGCTCAAAGGTCCTGGTTCAATTCCCAGGTCTGCACAAGAAAACAAACAAGAAAAAAGAATAGAAAAGTCACTAGAGATCAAGATTTAAAATAGATCATGGTTTAAAATAGAGCAAAATAAAATGCTTGATCAGTAAGTCAAAGCACCAGAACTGGCTTGGAGGGCAGGTTCTACGCAAGGAGAGGCACATGGAGAGGAAAGTGTGGTGAAGCAAACAGAATGTCCATTCCGCGTGGAACCTACAGAGTGACACCAAGAAGACAGGCCTGGGGAGCCAAGGGTCATCTTTTTATCCTAATGTATTGGTCTCAGTTGACTGTCAGAAGCACTCAGGGTAGAAGTGACTGTGCCCAGTATTCTCACAAGGAGTAGACCGATCAGTCCACAGAGAGGGGGTTCATAAAGTGCGTTACAATGGCAGCAGGCCAGGCAAGGTGGAGCATGCCTGTAAGCCCAGCATTCTGGGAGGCTGAAGCAGGAAGATCACAAGTTCAAAGGTAGCCTGGGCAGCTTAGCAAGACCCTGTCTCAAAAAAAGTAGGGCAGTACTGGGGATGTAGCTTAGCCCTGGGGTCAATCTTACTTAAAAAAAAAAAAAAGGCAACAGGATGCCAAGAACCATGGTGGACAGAGCAAAACCATGGGCTTGCATTTCTCCTACTCCAGTGTCTCTAAAATATCTTACTCTTTGAATTGGAAGAGATCTTATGGCCAAATCACTCCACACCTGCCCAGTCATCTTGGATCATCAACCCAGAAATATAAACAGGGATATGACTGTCCTGAGAATACTGATTTAAAATTCTGTTATGACAAAGATGTAACCTGTGGTGTTGCATGGCCTGGGATTGGGGACATAGAAGCCTCAGAGTTCAAGATCTGATGCCCTAGGACAGCCACTCTACAGAGTTTCCCTACTGCTGCCTCCAGAGCACTGTGGATTTTCCTCGTACTCCTCAGTTCCTTGAAAACTCCTTACCCCACATCTACATGGTAGATCAGTGAGAACTCACTGGCCTGTTGCATAGGCTCAGAGCTGCATGTGTGATCGCCTCACTCTGAAAAGTGTTTCCATGCCTGTGTGAAGTGTGTGGTCTCCTAGGTGCTCCCCATCCCCTGCTCTGCTCTGCTCTTGCTCCCATCCCTACAGCCTCCCCTTGAGTGTCCTCTTCACCATCCCTCTGCCATCCCTGTGTTGGGTCTTGTCATAGAAGGCCTCCTCCAGTATCTGCTTCTGTCCTCTGACACCTCACCTCCACCTCTTCCACTTCCCTCTGCAAGGTTGACCCTCCCCAGTAAGCCTGCTGTGAAAGCTCTGCCTGGCTTCCATGACTCCAAATCCACCTAGCCATCTTTCCAACCTTCTCTTCTGACATGCTCCACTGCAAAGCCTCAACACTACCAGACTGTCCCCAGCCACACTATGGACATTTCTCTCCCACACCTATGTTTCTGCATTAACACCACTTGGAAATGCCCCCACTTCCCATTATCTGACTATTCAGTTCCTCCTGGGGCAGATTCCAAGCCACCCCAGCTGTGACCTTTCCTGAGTTGCCAACAATTGTCCCTGCTCCCCTGAAATCTGTCATTCACTGCCCATGTGTCTACCACTGTCCATATCACAAGGGGATAATGTTGCCTCAAGCACTTGCAACGATGAGGTGTGTGCTGCTCACAGAACATTATAGACTATGGAAACAGGAGCCATTGTAGCTCCTCTGAGGCTTGGACCAAGGAGAGGGGGTTAGCACATACACTGCTCCAAATCAGGGTGTTCTGATTTGTGTGTGCATGTGCAGTGGTGTGCATCTCCAAAAAGGTGCCAGTTTCTTGGTCTTCCTAGTATCCACTACCAAGTCCTCCATACCAACTCATTTGCAAATTTGAAAAACATTTCCCCTTCCTCAAAACACTGCCTTCCATATCATTGTTGGAGTTGATAAGCACATTTATGAAGTTCAAGATGAATGGTGGCCCCCAGGGCAGCTGGTGCCAACCTGCCTGGGCCCTGCCCTGAGGTCCCAGAAACCGGATTGCTTTCCACCACTGTGCACACTAAGTTCGAGTTCTTAGATTGCAGCTCTTGGGTAGACTTTGTCTCTTTGCAGCTGAAAACCAAAGTACTTTTGATTTTCAAGACAAGGCTGCACTGAGAAATTTCTCTGGGAATTCCACAGGACAGGTTTTGCACACAAGAGCAAGGCTAAAGCTGTGGTTCATACTATGAAATCTAGCAGGTGGAGAGGGGACGGGGAATGGCAGGTGATGACCACACCCCAAAATTAGGAGACACCAGTAGGCAGGAAGAAAGGAGGCCACAGACAATCAGGAATGTTCTCCCAGCTCCACCCCCATGGCCTGCCTGGGTCCCAGTGAAAATAGCAACAGATGAAGTAACAGAAGTCTCAGAATCCCAGGAGGATGAACCCTGAGAGGAACGGAATGAATCAAATCCTCAAATACCACTGACTGTACAAGGGATGATTGAAAATAATGTAAGTGTTTACATTTTAAAATATTTATTACAGTAAAAGACACACTGCCATCAATTCAAAATATCTCCCTTTGCTTTGAATACTCTTATCTCATCTTTCTTGCCACTTTCTGAAGCAGTCAGTTCTAGAAGTCCTCTCTCATGAGTATCTCCACAAAGTATGCTCAAAAGTACAATGAATGTTGCTGCTGAGTGTTGTCCAGTAGAAAAATAGGCTTAGAAAAATGTTACAGTGTGTCCTTGTCTACCTTTTTCGCTGGGCCTGGCACCATGGGGCTCTGGATCTTCCTCAAAGTCAAAATGGCCACGAAAAATAAACGTTTTGAATTGACTCAGGACACTGAGGCAGCCATGACAGCACAGTGACAGTTACT
>RJWM01034553.1:0-19620 GCA_004363535.1 Dasyprocta punctata | reverse complement strand
CGTCGTGTACACCATAAACAACCAGCTAAGAGGGGTGGAGCTGCACTTCCATAAGAGCATCAGTGTCAGTGTGAAAGCGGGGTCAGTGCTCCTTGTCGTCCTA
The DNA here is from genome assembly GCA_004363535.1 of Dasyprocta punctata. Lineage (NCBI taxonomy): Eukaryota > Metazoa > Chordata > Mammalia > Rodentia > Dasyproctidae > Dasyprocta > Dasyprocta punctata. Next base: position 19,517 of record RJWM01034553.1, on the reverse strand, counting down.
GAAGAAGCCCAGCGCATAAACTCTACATTCAAGTGAGTGTTCATGTGGTGTTCGCCATGCTACTCGGCCTAACTGAGTTCCCATTCTCTCTTCTTATTTCATTTTCCTAGGATTCTCCTTCTGATTAATTTGCCATATTTTTATCTAACAGACTCTTGAAGTGCTTGCAGTCTAATACATAGAAACACATTCTTAATAAAAGTTAAGTCAGGCAAATCAATAGAGTGGTAGCTCCAGAAATTCAAAGGTGAGAAGGTGGGTTGGAATCGTCAAGGGAGATTCTGGACTTTGGACCACAGGGATGTGTTGCTGTTTAGGAAGATGTGGAATGGGTTCATTCCTGGAAGAAGGCATGGCTGTAGAAAAGCATTTGAGGCAGCAGTGAACAAGGAATCTGGGGTCGGGGAGCAGCCAGTTTCACGAGAAGAGAATACAAGATGAAGACAAGGTTGGGGGGGGACTGTACAAGACCTGGGATCACAGGGAAGGAGAGTAACCATCTTACTGCATTGCAAGCTTTCTCTGATTTTTTTATTTGTGCACATTTGAAATACATAATAACTACTTTTACCGTGGCTATTTGGTACATGTACATGACATGTCTTAATTATTTTATGTCCCCTTCCCATCCTTCTCTCCTCCCTCCATTTCTTAATCCCTTTTCCATTTACAGTAGATCTATCTCCTAGCTCCTTTTAATCTATCTTTTCTTTTGCTCTTTATTGTGCTTTAAATTTCTCATATGAAAGAAACTATGTGGCTTTAAGCTTGCGAGTCTGATTTATTTTACTTAACACTATATTTTCAAGGAGCATCTATTTTCCTACAAATGACTCAAATTTTGTCATTCTTTATTGCAAAATATTGTGTATACCAATACCATTGTGCATATCACTTCTGCATAAGGTTACCAGATAAAGTCAACAATACCACATTTTCTTTATGCATTTGTCTGTGAGGCTTCTGCACAGCCAATGAAGCAACAAACAGTGAAGAGAAAACCTTCAAAATGGAAAAACATTGCCAGCTAGTCCTTGGAAAGAGGTCCACTGTAATATCTAGAATACAAGGCATGCCCACCACCACCATCGGAGGGCTTGCTTCCTTTAGCCAACCATTGCCCACCAGAAGAATCAGAAAATCACATCCCTGTATGACTGCTGCCATCTGGGGAGTTCCAGTGTGGACACGCAGGCTGAGAGAAGAAGCAGCCCCACCGTCATGCACCCCTGGCCATCAGGGAAGCCTCATGGCCCCATGTCCTGCTACCACCCTGGGAACCTGGGTTCAGAGAAACCCAGGTGCCTGTCCCATTCCCCTACACCACAGAGGGGCAGCCAACATGGGAACTGCCTGGGACCCCACGACCAGCTTGTTGGGAGGAACCCAGGGGAATGGCAAGACAGAGGAACAAAAGGTAATCTCAGACCTTCAGCCCACACAGAACAAGATTGGAAGATACAGTCTTGGAAGAAAATCGAAGTCACACAGCTGAAATCTCTGAGAGGAAAGCAACTAAAGTAAAGAAACAACTTCATGAGACTGTAAAAGTAATCAGATCAGAAATAATGCCTCACGTAGAAGAAGAAATGACAAATGTAATGAAAGAATTGCTCAGCATATCTGAAGAAGACATAAATAAAAAAAGAGGAGCATAGGAAAGTTACAGAAACCTGGAATTAACAATATAATATAGGAAGGAATTACAGTACATGAAACAGATTCGAAGAGACATCCAGGAAATTAAAAATGCCATTGAAAGCTGGCAAAACCTCTTGAAAGAGACTGAAGATAGACTTTCTGACCTTGAAGACAGGATTGCAGTGAGTGATCATGAAAAGAAAGACCTCTTGAAAATAACAAGGAATCAAAAAATAATAATTCAGTGGCCAGAAGACAACACAAAGAAAAATAATTTAAGAGAGATAGGTATCACTGAAGAAACAGGGATCAACACAAATGAAATAAAAAGGCTACTTTGAGAAGTAATAGTATAAAACTTCCCAAACATGGGGAAAGGATCTGGCATACAGATAAGCAAGGCATATAGAACTCCAATGAGCCATAACCAAAATAAATCTACACTGAGACAGATAATAATCAAGATCTCAGAAATTCAGCACAAGAACAGAATATTAAAGGCTGTTAGATGAAACAAACAGGTCACCTATACCCATCAGAATCATGGCAAACTTGTTAACATAAATCATCAGGTCAAGAAGAGCAGTGAAGTATTTCAAATCCTGAAAGAAAACAACTCCTAACCCAGATTGATGTACCCTCCAAAACTATCTTCCAAAATTCAGGGGAAAATAAGATACTTCCATGATAAAAAAAAAAACTGAAGGAATTCATGATCACCAAACCAACTCTACAGAGAGTGCTGAAGGATATTCTAGAGACATAAAGATGACCATGCTTCCAGAAACAGCAGCAGAGGAGTATTGCCAAACAGGACAAGCAACTGAACAAAGGGAAAAAGTGGGGTCCAACTGCAGGAGGATAACATGGCAGAGATGAACCAACGCATGTTGGTTGTAAACATCAATGTAGATGACCTCAGTGCACCAATAAAAAGTAACACAGGCAGAATGGTTCAAGAAACAAGATCCAACAATATGCTGTATACACGAAACACATTTAACTCAAAAGGAAATTCATAGACCGAAAATCAAAGGAGACAAAGCAGTTGTTGCACACTAAAGGAGACTAGAAAAAGGCAAGGGTAACTTGCCCATCAATGGCAGAAAGGATTAGAACAATATGGTATTTTCATACAATAGAAAACTACCCAGCGATAAAGTAGGATAATCTCAAGGCTCTCATAGGTAAATGAATGCAACTGGACATCATGCTCATGGGTGAAATGGTTTGGACTCATACAGATGAACACCAAGTTATTTCCCTAGTATAAAAAACTGAAGCAGTTAGTGGGATCCAAAAAGCATAACAGATATTTTAAAAGTGAGTGGGAGGAAACACCTAAAGAGAGAATGTGGTAACCACTGTTAATGTCCTATTATCTTGTTTTGAATTTTTGTATCATTTTCATAATTTTGTTAGGCTTGGTTTTATTCTCTCTTGTTTTGTTAGATTATACTGTATCTGATGGTATGGGCAGCTATTTTGAAGGTAATAGGATGTGTTATGGTAAGCAGTGTTGAGTTCCTATTGTCTTGTTTTCAAGTCCTATAACGTTTTCATTTTTCTGTTTTGATTGCTTTTATTCTGTTTTGTTTTGATTTTATTACGTGTGAAAGTATGGACAGCTATTTTTAAGAAAACGAGACATTATTTTTGCCATTGTTGATTTCCTGTTATCCTGTCTTGAAGTCCTCTAATGCTTTCCTTCTTTTGTTTTGATTGGTTTTGTTCTGTTTTATTTTGTTTGATTTTATTGTGTGAATGGTATGGACAGCTATTTTGAAGAAAATGAAAGACATTATGGGTAACCATTGTTGATTTCCTGTTGTCTTCTTTTAAAGTCCTGTGCTGCTTGCATTGTTCTGTTCTGATTAGCTTTATTCTGTTTTGCCTTGTTTGGTTTGTTTTGGTTTGGTTTTATTCTCTTTAAAATAAGAAAACTCTAGAATATATTAAAAACTCCAAAAAGTTAGACCTCCAAAATGAAAGTCTCAATCAAAAAATGGGGAACTCAAATGAATAGGCACTTCTCAGAAGAAGAGAAAAATGGCCCATAAATAATGTTCAACACCACTGGCCCTTAGAGGAATGCAAATTAAAGCATTTCAAGTTTTGGAGCCAGGAAATCCTTGCAGCAGAGAATGACTTGGCTGTGGGGTGCGAGGACGGGAGAAAAGCTGGGACACCACTAACTCAGGATGCTGCGACATAGCAAGGAACTCACCCAGGATAAACAGGCCAGGCTATGCAGTCACGGGCTGCAGGGATCAAGAAAAAACAGCTTGAAAGCTACTGATGGGAGCTTCGGGAAGAAAGACCATCTGTCAGAGAGGAGATCCTGTTTCTGAGGCTTGTTTTATTGTGGGTGTTCAAAACAGAAACCTTGAAAGGCCTTGAGAGGAGGCCAAAAAGGAGAGACCAGAATGAGCGAGAGACAGGACCCTCATCTGCAAGCAGTGACAAAAACTGCTGAGGAAGCACGAGAGAGGTGGCCGATGCATGCGCTCAGAAACAAAGTAAAACAAAATGGAGCAGGACCCGGAGACAGCTCTAGTTATCCCCATTTTGTAGGTTGGGCAAGGAAGACCCAAGGAAGTTAAAGAACATTCCTAAAAAGAAATGCTTAATATCCCTGGTAATTCTAGAGATGCAAATTAAAACAACACTGAGATTCCATCTCACCCCAGAAAGAATGGCTATCATCAAGAAATCAAACAATAACAAATGATGGAGGGGCTGAGGGGAAAAAAGAACCCTTCTCCACTGTTGGTGGAAATGCAGACTGGTGCAACCACTGTGGAAATCAGTGTGGAGATTCCTCAATAAACTAGAACTGGAGGTCCCATTCCACCCAGCTATTTGCCTTCTGGATATTTTCCAGGAAGAATTAAAACATCGTGCTACAACAATATATGTGCATCCATGTTTATAGTAGCACAATGTATAATAGGTAAATTCTGGGAACAACCCAAATGCCCATCAGCCAAGGAATAGATAAAAAAGATGTGGTCTTTTTGTACAGTGGAGTAGAACTCAGCCACAGAAAAGGATAAACTGGAGACTCACAGGCAAATGGATGCAGCTCAAATTCATACTCATTAGTGAAATAAATCAGACTCATACGTGTAAGCACTGTGGTGTCTCCCCAGTGTGAGAACATGGAAGTGTAAACAAGATAATATTAATGTATATTAATTCTGCAAATAATGTCATGCTAGCCTCACAGAGTTTTTCTTCCTTTCCAAAATTGTTTTAATGAATTATAGTTTTTTGGATTTTCATATTAATTTTAGAAAAGCCTGTCAATTTTTAAAAACTCTAATTTTCATCGGAATTACTTTGTTAGTCTTTGGAAAATTGTTATCTTTAAGCATTTCACCTCAAAATGTGTCTTGAAATAGTCAACTTCTCTGTAATGTTCTCTAGTTTTATGTGTAGAAGTCTTGTAAATTTTGTGGTGAGATTCATCATTATATCATATTTTAAAACTCCTCTAAATCATGTTTTCTTTTTGTTTGTTACCAGAAAGTGGAAGTACAGTTGCTTTTCGATAACCATTTGTTAATTTTTTAAAAACTCCTAAAGTCACATAAAGTGTAGCTGCTGGAGTTGCCAGTTGAGCCCCAACTTGACAGACTCTGAAGCTCACCCCCGTCAGAGAGAGAGTATAGAAATAAATCCCAGAGGAGAAGACTAAGCATTGGGGAATGTTCATAGTTTGCAGAAAGAAAAAACAGCAAAGAAACACAGAGAAATCTTAGTTTAGGCGGAGTCAGGAAAGGGGACCACTTGTGGAGAGGGAGCGATTTAATTTTCATACCCTCTAAATTTACTTACTCCTCCAAGCCTAGGATTAATGTTACCTGAGCTTCCTTTGCTGGATTGTAAATATGAGAAATACACGTAGTAAAAATTTAATGAAAAATTATTAAGAAGAAAACAAATGATCTACAGTTCATTCACAATTAAAACAACTGCAAATTTTTTAATTTTGTATCTTTGCTCTATGCATATCACCAATGGTTGTGATTCATCATCTACACAGGACAGATAGTTCTGTAAAATTTACATCCCATATGTTCATTTAATATTTCTACATGTGTTTGCCCACTTTACTGAAAATTGTTAAAAATTTAATATTTTTCTAACTTTCAATATTTCAATTTTGGATATTTACTCTGTCACTCATCTACTTTTTCACTCATTGTTAGGCATTAACACTATTAAGTTGCTTTTTAAAATTCATTCATTTTGGCTGGGCATGGTGGCACACGCCTTTAATCCCAGCACTCAGGAGGCTGAGGTAGGCGGAGCTCTGTGAGTTTGAGGCCTGTTTGGGCTACAACGTGAGCACAAGGCCAGCCTGAGCTACATAGTGCGACCCTGCCTCAAAAAGCCAGGACTGGGAGTTTGGCTCAGCAGCTTAAGCACCTGTCTGGCAGGTGCGAGGCTGTGAGTTCGATCCCTGGTGCTGCAAAAAAAAAAAATTGTTCATTTTAATTTGATTTACTATCAAGTGAAGTAATGTCATATTCATTATTCATTTGCACTTTTCTCCTTTGGGAAAGATTTTCCTAATTGTAGAGGATTTAGAATGGCACTATTCTTTCATTTCACCCCTTATGGCCCGACATAAATTGAGGTGTTGATCACATGTGATTCTATTCTCAGATTCGAAACAACAATGACATACTGGGGCCCAATGGTTACTTCTATCAACAACATTGCTGCAAACGTTAATGACAAGACTTACTGGCAGTTCCTGAGTGGCAGGACACCTTTGGAGGAAGGTAAGGAAAGAAAAAGGATAGTCATTTGTCCCAGAGTCTGAAGGCTACATTTATTAATTATTTAAATCTTTCATTCATTTAATTAATAAATAATTGTCAGATCGTACATGTCGTTACAATCGTATCTGTGAGTTACATACATGTACACACAAACATACACATTATTTTAGGTAGAAAAACCAACTTTATAAGTATTACTCTCTACAGAGAAGGAAGCCCATTTTTCACCTTCTTTTTTCATGTTATTTTTTAAATGTCTAATGAAAAGAATATCTGTGCCTGCATGTGTTGGAAGAGAAAGTAGAAGAATAAAACTCAGACCCCAATCAAATCTCAACATCCATTAAAGGTTCTACGAATACTACAGTTCCCTCCAAGTTAAATAGCACTAGTGCATGGCTCTGTCTCAGGCTGATGTAACCTCTTCAAGCTGATACTAGTGGTTGCCATGTGGAGAAACTGTAAAGGCAAAACAAGTCACAGCTCAGTTAAGGTGATGGCTTCATAAATGGCTTCCTTACCCAAGCTTATAATGGACATACATCTTTCATAGCATGTATCATATAGTTTACAAAACCTGGTGACACAGAATACATAGGTTTGCAGCAAAGCATATAAGAATGATCTTGGAGTCACACAAGACTTCTTGAAGTCTCTATGTATCCTGAAATTAACTTTCTTCCTGTTGCCTGAACTACGTGAAAAATAATGGATGCCGTCATCACATATCTTTCCTGTCCTGAGACACAAGAATTGTCAACTTGCTGCCCTCCCTTATTTCTCACAAAATCTCAAAAATTGATGTGAAATATGACTTTGAATGCTCTAATTTTGATCTACATAAGCCATTTTAATAATAGCTTGTTGCAAAACTATTACATATTGAGTACTGTGCTATACACTTGAAAGTCGTTGCCTCTGCTCTTGAAGATAAGTCTTCAGAAGAAATATTATGATAAAATTCCTAGATGTTGTGGCTTGTATCTAGATGTCCCCTCAAAGCCTACGGCAGTCACAGGTGGGGATTCCAGAGGTGGCTGGATCTAGGGTGCGTGATTACTAAATTAGTCCACTGATGGTTTGGCATAGTTCTGTCAGGGTCAAGGATGTGGTGTTGGGACTAAGCCATGTTGCAATGCCAGGATTAAGGGTGTAAGATACCCCCACTGGGGGCAGGTAGCCTGGGAAGGGTATAAGGGATAGAAGGTACCTTGTCACTGTTCCATTGCTGGCTTTTGCTGTTTTCTTCCCACCTTAAACTATTTCCCCTCTGTGATGCCACCTTGCCTTGAAGCCAATGGACTACGGACTGAAACCTCCACAAACTGTGAGCAAAATAAACCTTTTCTCTTTAACATTGGGTATTGGGTATTTTGTCTCAGCAAGGAGAAAGGTAGCTAAGACACAATGTGAGGGAAAAGAGGCTGGTGCATTTTAAGGGGCATGACAAAAGACACACTCCACTAAATGGTGACCCAGAGACACTGTCTTGGTTGCTTTTCTCTCATTGCTGGGACGAAGTACCTGACATCCAAAATGAAGGAAGGAAGGATTATTTAGCTCACTGTTGCAGGAGGTTTCACTCCATAATCAGCTGGCTCCAAGACAGGGTGGCAAGCACATGGGCAACACTTCAAGTTAGCAGCCAGCAAAAGCAACCAGAGGAAAACAGAGCACGGGCAAGCCTCCTCTCTTCCCTTATATTGTACACAGGGTGGGTGTAGCTCTCACAAAATCTCTGTGCCCTCCTCTTGCACAGGATGAAGATATTTACAAAGTAAGGATCCTGGCTCCCTTCTCAGTCACTTAGATAATTTCTAAACTTCTCAAGTCAACACAATGTATCAACCATAGCAATCCACCCCTTGTAAACTTGGCAAGAAGACATATTTCTTTAAACTGGTTTCCAGATGCAAGACACGCTTATTCTTAACATTTTGAAACTTCAACATTACAATACAGCTTAATAATCCCTAAGAACCAGCATTAAGTCTATCAACTTTGTATTACATTAGAAACATAACATTTTGTTCTTGATCCACAAAGACCCATGCACAGTCCTTTATGCAAAACACATTTAGTCCATCTGCAATAGTTGCCAAAGTCCTCACAGTGTCAGCATTACTGAAACATTCAAGTCCCAAATCTCCTCCGAGACATAAGGCAAACCTTAGCTGCAATCCCCTGTACAAATGAAAACAAAGTTAAACACTTCCAACAGGCAACGGCAAAAGATAAACATTTTCATTCCAAAAGATACAAACAGGAGGTTACAAAGAATTGGGACAAAAGCAAGTCCAAACTCCAGTGGGTAAACGTTAAGTCCTGTAGTTGCACATCCAGTATCTGAAGCAATCTGTGGCAAACTGTGAGCTCCAAAGGGCTTGTGTGGTTCCACTCCATGGCACTTCTAGTGGTTGTCACTCCCACAACTTCTCTCTTAGGCCCACTTTGCTCTCTGTTTGCAGGTTTCCTTAGATGATCCACATTCCTTGATTTTCCAACCTTCTGGGTTCTCTACTGCACCTTTGGCTTCAAACTCACAGTTTCAGACAATGCCTGGCTTCCCAGGCCTTCTGAAGTTGGGGTGGAAGCCGTTTTAACATCAGAACTCTTGCATTCTGTGTGCACCTAAAGCCACCACCATATTAATGAAGCAGAGGTCTGCTGCCAGCTGGAGCAGTGACCAGTCTCTCCTCTCTTTTGGCTGTAGGGGTCGAGTACCTGGATTGCTGCACACTCTGAATACAATTCTGAGGCACAGATTCTCTATGTTGCTGCCATTCTGGAACATGGTGCAGCTGCCGCCATTCTGGAACACTATGCTCTGTGGTTTTGACTTAAAGCAAAGTCTTTCACTTGTGCAGTTTTGAGACTTCAAAGGTTCTAGTCTTGCTGCTTTTTGTTTACCTTCAGGCCATATTTTTTATTCTCCTGTTCCTTTTCAACAATTGAGATTCCCTCAGCTCTATCTTTGCAGTCCACAGTTTTATTGGAGCTTCCTTTCTGGCCAAATTCACAATGTTCTAAATCATCCTTCTGGGCTCTTTGCTCTTTATTTGCAACATATATCTGGCTAGAAGGCCCCAAAAATGGCCATGCCACCACCTCAACATTTGACTGCCTTGAAATTTCTTCTGCCAGATTAATTGTTCACTGTCCTTAATTTTGGTCTCAGGAAAAGTCTCTGGACATGAGCAAAATGCAACAAACTTTCTGCCAAGCCATATCACACATCATCTGGACTCCAACAACTAATGCAGTCCTTTTCAGCAGAAACCTCCCAAGCCTGATCTTTACTAGCAGGATTTCTTCCAGCCTTCTGGTCTTCTGAGCTCCATCCAGAATCACCCATACAGAACAGCCTAGGGCATTCCAGTGCTACTCTTTCAGGAGACATCTCAGAAACTTTCCCAATTCTTCCCACAAGCCATTCCCAAAGGCTCTTGAACCACATAGTCAGGTATACTCACAGCAATGACCCCACTGCTCTAGTACCAAATAATATCTTGGTTACTTTTCTCTCACTGCTGGGAAAAAATATCTGACACTCAATGAAGGAAGGAAACTTTTATTCAGCTCACTGTTTTTGGAGGTTTCAGTCCATAATCAGCTGGATCCAAGGCAGGATGACATGGCACAGGGGCAACACTGGAAGACAGCAGCAAGCAAAAGCAGCCAGAGCAAAAGAGGGGAAAACAAGCCTCTTCTCCTCCCTTATACTGTAAGCAGCCTACACCCCCTCTCCAGGGAGGGTGTAGCACCCACAAAATCTCCGTGCCCTCCTCTTGCACAGGATAAGCATATTTACAAAGTAAGGATCCTGGCTCCTTGCTCAGTCTCTTAAACTTCTGAACTTTTCAAATTGACACAATGTATCAACCATAACAGACAGGAAACAAGAATGCGCTAAGTCCCACTTTCATGTTCCTTCCAGACTAAGCACACTGCTCCTTTATCTTTAGGTGATTTTACTCCTCTAGCATCTAACAGGCAGTGAGGTAGGGGTGGTTATGTGCCCCATGGTCATATCAGGTTCTTCCCTGATTCTTTCTAGGGGTTGCTGACTACGTACCCTTTGACCATGAGCACATCACAGCCAACTTCACCCGGTACTGAGAAGGAAGTGGGTGAAGATTTTCCACTTGATTTCAAATCAGTGCCAAACAGTGGATATCTACGACCCTCCTCTGTTCCTGGTTAGAACACAGAAACCTCTGTGTGGAATAAATGATGCCCCAACATCTGTGACTCATGAAAATAAAATCAGCTTCTGAATGCAATGACTGTCACTCATCATTTAACACTAGGGCAGCGACAGCAAACCTTTTAGAGCTTTCAGTGACACACAGTCTGCTGTGGGGTGTCAGGGAGAGGATGACAACCCTGCTGTAGGGTACTGGAGCGAGGGAGTCACCAGTGGTATTTTTGGAGGTCATTCTGACCTTTATCAATTCAACATTCCACTCCGTATTTCTACAAATGAAATGACATGCCTTTTAAATCACCTCTCTGTGTGTCTTATACCAAATGCCCCTTTTGAAACTGCCTAATGGAAATGTACATTCACAAAAATAAATATACATCAAATGACCAATATTATTTCATATGAAATTTCTCAGATGGTTCAGAACTCAATAAATAATGTACTTTCTCTTTCCATTTCTAATATTTATTCTGAGTAGCATTCATTTTTAAGTATATTTTACATAACTCCAACATATTTACATGTAAATACGATGTATATTTTATATATAATACCAAGTTTTAAGAAGTATGTCTTAAGTATATGGATGCAAGGCTTTGAAAAATATTTAAGCTTTGAAATGTAGTCATAACTAATCTGTGGTAGGACTCAAACTTGGTACAAACTTCCTAGAGAGGAATTAAAAATGTGCACCCAAAATCCTAAAAGAAACAACTGATCCTTTGTATTCACAAGCCTTGGGGTCACAGCTGCAGCCAATTACAGATGGAAAGAATTTTTTGAAAAATAAATCTGTATAGTTAAGATAATTGTACCATTGATCCTATTAGTTCAGGGAAAGAAACTGTGATCACTTATGTTGTTTGATCCATTTTTGCAGGCATGTATCTTATAACCTGAGCCAATATTTTAAAGATCACAATATGCAATATAGTGACAATTTTAATTTCCTATCAGCGTGTTTTGAAATATCATTTCTACTGTTTTCTTTTGGGTTTAGTTATGATTTCTTTCAATCTCTTTAAAATAAAGAAAGCTAAATCTGTAATGAACATGTAGATTTTTTTACTTCTCATTGCCTAAACAACACAGGACAGTACAACAACCACTCACACATTATTTGTATTTTACTAAGCATTGCAGGTCATCTAGAGGTAGACTGATGTATACAGAGAGGTGTGTGTAGTTTCTCTCCAAATGCTATGCCATTATACATAGGGGGCTTGATCATCAGATTTTGGAAAGCCTGGAGATTTCAGAACCAAAACGACAACCGGACTCAAATTGGAATCAGAAAACTCCCCGTTCTCTGCTACCAGACTGCTCCCACACAGGCCCAGGTCCTCACCCCAAAGCCAGAGGAAGCCTAGGACTGGCTCTGTACTGGACAGACCCCTCAGGAAGGTGAATAAAGTGCTGGCTCCTTAACATAACATAGTGCGGTCACCCGGAAAGCACAGGCCGTTTCCGTGACCAGCAAAGGGGCAACAGACACGAACTCTGGTGCAACACTGTGATGATTCCCCTAGAGGTTACTAAAATTCACCCTGAAGAGAAAAGACTGTGACATGAAAAAGATGTCCATGATACACGGCCCCCCATGAGAGAAGCAGACCCCACAGTAAAGATCTGTGTGTGAGACCCTTCTCAGGGCCTGTATTCATTACTTTCACTTGCTTTCAAAGTATTATCTATTTGACACACAGTGTGGGCATTACGGAGTTGGAAACTGAGAAAAAATGTTAAGCAAAGATGACCTTTTCTTTGTTTAACAGTAGACTGCGCAACCAATCCGGACTCTTCTGTGGGTTGCCAACAGGGCAGGGAGAAGCAGCCAGCCTAGACCCCATGCACACATGCAGGCCTCCATCGGGCCTCTCCCCTGGTAGCTAATACAAGCCAGGAGAACAAGCCAGCCAAGCCATGGTGAAGCTTCGAGTGTCTGGAGAAGCTCACTCCACACCCCACCACCTCCTGGGGAACCTGGGTTAGGAGAAACCCAGGTGCCTGAGCCATCCCCCATACTGTGGATGGGTAGCCAATGTGGAAAGTGCCTGGGACCCCACAAGTTACTCACAAAGAGGAACCCAGGAGAAAGTTAAGATGAAGGAACAAAAGGTGATCTCTGATCTCCAGCCCAAACAGAACAACTCCAGGAGGCATAGACATGGAAGAAAGTAGAGTCACACATCTGAAATTTCTAGGGTGATGGCAACTGAAGTAAAGAAACGACTTCATGACACTGTAAAAGAAATAAGATCAGAAATAATATCTCAGCCAGGCATGGTGGCACAAGCCTTTAATCCCAACACTCGGGAGGCTGAGGTAGGAGGAGCATTGTGAGTTTGAGGCCGACTTGGGCTACAACGCGAGCACAAGGTTGGCCTGAGCTACACAGTGTGACCCTGCCTCAAAAAACCAGGCCCAGGAGTTTAACTCAGTGGCATAAGCGTCTGTCTGACAGGTGAGAGGTTGTGAGTTCAATCCCTGGTGCTGCAAAAAAAAAAAAAAAGAAAAGAAAAGAAAAAAGAAAAAAAAGAAATAATATGTCAGGTAAAAGAAGAAATGACAAACAGAATGAAAGAATTGTTCAGCATATCTGAAGAAGACATAGACAAAAAAAAGGAGGAGCATGGGAAAATGACAGAAACGCTGAATGATCAATATAATATAGGAAGGAATTACAATGTGTGAAACAGATTCAAAGACCGATCCAGAAAATTAAAAATGCTATTAAAAGCTGGCAAAACCTCTTGAAAGAGACTGAAGATAGACTTTCTGACCTTGAAGACAGGATTGCAGTGAGTGATCATGAAAAGAAAGATCTTTTAAAAATAACAAGGAAACGGGAAATAACTCAACAGCTGCAAGATGATGCAAAGAAAAATAATTGAATAATGATAGATGTCACTGAAAAAGCAGGAGTCAACACAAATGACATAAAGAGACTATCTACAGAAGTAATAACAGAAAATTTCCCAAATATAGGAAAATAGTGTGACATACATGTAAGTGACAAACATGAAACTCCAACTAGCCATAAACAAAATTAATCTACATCCAGGCATATAATAAAGATCTTAGAAATTCAGAACAATAACAAAATATTAAAGGCTGGTAGAGAAAACAAACAAATTAACTGTCAAGGGAAACCCATGAGAATCACAACAGCCTTCTCACTACTAAGACCATTAATTCAAGAAGATCTTGGAGTGAAGTATTTCAAGTCCTGAAAGAAAACAACTTCCAACCCAGATTGATGTACCCTGCAAAAATATCTTTCAAAATTAATGGAGAAATAAGATACTTCCATGACAAAGAACAAATGAAGGAATTCATGACCACCAAACCAACCCTACAAAGAGTACTGAAAGACATTCTAGAGAGAGATAAAAGTGACCACAGTTCCAGGATCAGCAGCAAAGTGGGATCACCGAGTGGGGCAGGCAGTTGAATGAAGGGGGAAAATAGGGAGCCAATGGCAGGGAAAAAGTGTGGCAGACATGAGCCAGTGCAAGTTGGCCATAACCATTAATGTAGATGGCCTCAATTCACCAATAAAAAGAAACACACAGGAAGTGGATCAAGAAACAAGATCCCTCAATCTGCTGTACATAAGAAACCCAATAACTCAAAAGGAAATTCATAGATTGAAAGTCAAAGGAGAGAAAACAATGCTCCATGCAACAGCAAACCAGGAAAAAGCAAGGGTAGCTTGCCCATCAATTACAGAATGGATAAGAAAGATATGGAATTTTTATACAATGGAAAACTACTCAGCTGTAAAAAATAATCATGAGACTCTCATAGGTAAATGAATACAACCTGAGGTAAAATGGTTCAGACTCACATAGGTGAACATCATGTTGTCTCCCTAGTATTAAAGAACTGAAGAAGTTAGTAGGATCAAAAACACACAATAGATGTTGTGAAAGTGAAAGGGGAGGAAACCTCTAAAAAGGGAAGGTGGTAGCCATTGTTAGTTTCCTATGATTTTGTTTTAAGTTCCTGCATGATTTTCATTGTTTTCTTTTGATTGGTTTTTATTCTGTTCTGTTTGGTTTGGTTTCATTCTATTTGATGGCATGGGCAGCTATTTTGAAGATACCAAGAGGTATTATTGTAGGCATTTTTATTTCCTATTATCTTGTTTTGAAGTCCTGTATCACTTTCACTATTTTGCTTTGGTTGGCTTTATTCTGTTTTAATTTGTTTAGTTTTATCCTCTTAATAGTAAAACTTAAAAATAAATAAATGGGACTCGCCCAGGCTTACCTGTCACTCCAGATGCACTGAACTCCTTGCAGCCAGACTCAGGGTCCGTGAGGTGCCACATTCTGGGGTATGCTCTGTCAAGCTGCCTGGGACCGGTAGGCCTTGTCCCCCATCCAGTAAGCCAGAGGCTCCACCAGCACACTCTGGGAGTGCACCCTCACTACCTGCACAGAGGATCCAGCTCTACCCAGTCCAGCGAATCAGCACAACCCACCAGGGGCACCTCACAGGACAAAGAGCCACAGAGGTCCCAGAAGAAAATGACAAAATGAAAGACCAAGAGGCAATCTTAATCCCCAACCCACTGAGAACAAACCCAAGAGACACTGAAATGGAAGACAGTGGGAGTCACACATCTGAACTTTCTGAAATGATAGAAAATACAGTAAAGAAACAGCTTGAAAAAGCTATAAAGAAACTCAAATCAGAAATAATCTCTGAACTAAAAAATGAAATGACAATCACTATTAAAGAAAGGTTGTGTATATCTAAACAAGAGCAAGATAAAAAATAGAAGACTTAAGAAAATGATGGGCACTTTGAATGAACAATATAAGACACAAACAGAATGCATGAAACAGATGCAAAGGGAAGTGCAGGAAATGAACAATTCCATGGAAAGCTCAAAAAACCGCTTAAATGAAGCTGAAGATAGAATCTCAGATCTTGAAGACAGCATGGGAAATCATGGACATGAAAGAAAAGTTCTCTTAAAAATAGTAAGGAACCAAGAAACAACAATTCAACAGCTGCAAGACGATGCCAAGAGAAATAACCTAAGATTAACAGGCATAAATTAAAATGCAGGGGTCAATAATAATGACCTGCAAAGACTATTCGCAGAAATAAAAGCAGAAAACTTTCCAAACATGGGAAGAGAATCTGAAATACAGGTAACTGAGGCATACAGAACCCCAATTAACCATAACCAAAAGAAATCCTCACCCAGACATATAATAATAAGGGTATCAGAAATACAGCACAAGAACAAAATACTAAAGGCTGTCAGAGAAAAGAAACAGATCACCTATGAAGGAAAGCCTATCAGAATCATGGCAGACTTCTCAACACAAACCTTTAAGTTAAGAAGAGCTTGGAGTGCAGTATTTCAAATCCTGAAAGAAAACATCTTTCAACCCAGATTGATGTACCCTACAAAACTAACCTTAAAAATGGATGGAGAAATAAGATACTTCCATGACAAAAAACAACTGAAGACATTTATGGCCACCAAACCAACACTACAAAGAGTACTGAAAGATACTCTAGAAAGAGACAAAGAGAGCCACAATCTTAAGAACAGCAACAAAAGGAAACCACTAAGCAGGGCAAACAATTAAACAGGAAACGTAGAAAACCAACAACAGAAAGATATCATGACAGGCATGAGCCAGTGTATATCAGTTCTATCAATCAATGTAAATGGTCTCAACTCACCAATAAAAAGAAACAGACTAGCAGAGTGGGTTAAGAAACAAAATCCAACAATATGCTGCGTACAAGAAACATATGTCACTCAAAAGGAAATTCACAGACTAAAAAGCAAAGGCTTGAAAACAATACTCCATGCAACAGGAACCCAGAAAAAAGCAGGGGTAGCTATTATGTTTGCAAACAATGTAAACTTCAAACCGAGAATGATCAAAAGAAATAAACAAGGTCAATACATCCTTGTTTGGGGAAAACTTCAAGAGGAACAGATTACAATCATAAATATATATGCACTCAATATGGGAGCATCCAACTATGTAAGACAATTCTTAATAGACACGAAAAACCAAATAAACAATAACACAGTTATAACAGGGGACCTTAACACTCCACTGTCACAGAGAGACAGAACAACCAAACAAAAAATCAGCAAAGAAATAACAGAACTG
This sequence comes from Dasyprocta punctata, assembly GCA_004363535.1. NCBI lineage: Eukaryota > Metazoa > Chordata > Mammalia > Rodentia > Dasyproctidae > Dasyprocta > Dasyprocta punctata. The sequence continues at coordinate 2,721 of RJWM01034553.1, read as the reverse complement.
AATCAAGCTTGTGAACAAATGGACCTAGTAGATGTGTGCCGAGTATTCCATCCATCAACATCAGAAAACACATTCTTCTCAGCTGCACATGGCTCACTCTCTAAAATAGATCATATACTGGTCCACAAAACATGCTTAAGCAAATGCAAAGGAACTGAAATAATTCCATGCATATTATCTGACCATACCGCAGTAAATTTGGAAATGAATGACAAAAAAAACCTGCAATACTTCATAAACACAAGGTAAATAAATAATACTCTCCTAAATAACCAATGGGTCACAGAAGCGGTTAAAGAAGAAATTGAACAATATCTAAAATTGAATGAAAATGCAAATACAAATTACCAGAACCTGTGGAATACAATGAAAGCAGTCCTCAGAGGGAAATTTATAGCCCTAAACTCTCATATCAGAAAAATGGAAAGAACACACATAAACAACCTAATGCTGCACCTCAAACTTCTAGAAAAAGCAGGACAAGTCAAGTCTAAGGCCCAAAGAAGGGAGGAAATTATTAAGATTAGAGCAGAAATTAATGCAATTGAAACTAAGAAAACAATACAAAGAACTAATGAATTGAAGAGTTGGTTCTTTGAAAGAGTAACTAAAATTGATAAACCCCTAGCCAACCTTATCAAGAACAGAAAAGAAAAAACTCAGATGCATGCAATAAGAAACGAAAAGGGTGAAATCACTAGACTGTGGAAATACAGAAGATCATCAACATCTACGTCGAAAACCTTTACTCACATAGATTCGGTAACACAGAAGAAATGGACAGATTCCTAGAAACCTATGAATTACCAAAGCTGAATCAAGGAGATGGAAAGCTGCTGACTAATCCAATTTCAGCTAATGAAATTGAAAATGTAATTAGGACCCTACCAACAAAGAAAAGCAGGGGCCCTGATGGATTCACTGCTGAATTCTACAAGAAATTTAGGGAAAACCTAATGCCAACACTCTTCAAACTCTTCAATGAAATTGAAAGGGAAGCATTCCTGGAAACAAGTATTACCCTAATACCAAAACCAGAGCAAGACCCAACCAAAAAAGAAAATTACAGGCCAATCTCCCTCATGAACATAGATGCAAAAATCCTCAATAAAATACTGACAAATAGAAAACAGCAAGTTATCAGAAAGATTATACATCATGATCAAGTGGGATTCATCCCAGGAATGCAGGGACAGTTCAACATATGCAAATCAAAAACTGTAATACACCATATCAACAGGGTCAAGGACAAGAACCACATGACCATCTCAATAGATGCAGAAAAAGCTTTCCACAAAATCCAACACCCATTCGTGATAAAAAATAAACCCTACAGAAAATCGGAATAGATGGTCTCTACTTCAACCTGATAAAAGCCATATATCCTAAACCAACAGCCAACATCATATGAAATGGAGGAAAACTGAAAACTTTCAACCTAAAATCAGGAACAAGACAAGGATGTCCATTATCACCACTCCTATTCAATATACTCCTGGAAATATTAGCCAGAGCAATTAGACAAGAGAAACAAATAAAAGGAATAAGGATAGGAAAGAAAGAAGTGAAATTATCATTATTTGCAGACGATATGATACTCTACATAGAAGACCCCCAAAAATCCATTAGAAGACTTTTAGAAGTAATAACTAAATTTGGTAATGTAGCTAGATACAAGGTGAACACTCAAAAATCAATAGCATTCCTGTACACAAACAACAAAATCACTGAGAGAGAAATAAGGGAAATCACACCCTTCACTATAACATCCAAAATAATGAAATACTTAGGAATCAATCTAACAAAGGAAGTAAAAGATAGGTACAGTGAAAATTACATTACTCTAAAGAAGGAAATCGAAGATTTCAGAAAATGGAAAGATATTCCCTGTTCATGGATAGGAAGAACAAACATCGTGAAAATGGCCATTCTCCCAAAATTATTATACAGATTTCATGCAATCCCAATCAAAATACCACTTGCCTAACTCACAGAGCTACAGAAAGTATTCCTGAAATTCATCTGGAACCAGAAAAGACCTAGAATAGCAAAGGCAATTCTGGGCAACAAAGGGAAGGCAGGAAGCATCACAATCCCTGACTTGAAACTATACTACAAAGCTACTGTGATAAAATCAGCATGGTACTGGAATCAAAACAGACCTGAAGATCAATGGAATAGATTAGAAGATACAGCCACAACTACACACACACTTAGCCACCTCATCTTTGACAAAAGGGCCAAACATGTGCGTTGGAAGAAAGACAGCCTCTTTAACAAATGGTGCTGGAAAAACTGGCTTTCTATATGCCATAAACTAAATCTAGATCCATACCTATCACCATGCACTAAAATAAAGTCAAAATGGATGAAAAATCTGAACATTAAAATAGAGACACTAAACTTACTAGAAGACAGAGTAGGTAAAAATCTCGATGATATAGAAGTAGGCAGAGAGTTCACGAGCAAAAATCAAATGGCATGGGAAACACTTCCCAGAATCAACACATGGGATCTCATCTTACTAAAAAGTTTTTGCATGTCAAAGGAAATCTCCAACAGAGTAAAAAGAAAACCCACGAATTGGGAAAATATCTTAGCCAATTGTCCATCAGACAAAGGACTTCTATCTAAAACATATAAAGAATTAAAAGAAATCAGGCCCCTAAAATTCAAGGACCCAATCCAAAAATGGGCATCTGAGATGAATACACACTTCTC
>RJWM01034552.1:0-19616 GCA_004363535.1 Dasyprocta punctata | reverse complement strand
GAGTGGTGGAATTACAGGCATGCACCAACACACATGAACAAAAAATTTATTTTTGTAGAATCCAAAGTGACAGGTTGGGCACTAAAGAGATGTTAAGGCTATTTAGAAGCACATAGAAAAACCAATCAGAATTAAGGGAATTGGTATTACCTCAACTATGATACAGTGTTGATAATAAAATTAGTATGCAACCTTTTATATAGATATTAACTGGCATTTGGATTATGTTTCAACGTTTTACTCCACTTTTGACTATGGTACCAGGAGTAGCAACCATACAGGAGACTGGCTTTAGTTCTGCTTTTGTTTTTATCATCTTTGGGGCTGTTGCCAACCTTTCTTTACTCTCTCCACAATCCATATATCAGAGTCAACGGCATATTTAAATAAAGAACTATTCATTCCAAGAATAAACATTAGGTTTTGGCAGCAAAATCCAGGGGGCTTTCAGCTTCTTAGAGGAAACTAAGCAGTTCTGAACTTCGATTTCCAGATCTCATTCAATGATCTGCAAAACTCCTCGTGGTTTTCAGTCACGTGGGGCATGATGCACACTGTGCATTCCAAAAACTCTTTTTCCAAATGCATTTTATTTTTTAAAGAAGATGTGGGATGTCTTTTCCTACCTTAACTGCTAACTTGTTGATTAAACATGCCGGTTCCCTTTGGCAGTTTTTTTTAAAGTTTTACTTAGAAAAATACATGGACTTAGAGAGAATTGCCAACTCAGAATTCAATGGCTTAAATGACACTAACATTAAAAAGTCACGCTCTCATGTTTAATGAATGAGGAATTCTGCAGATAATGTTGCTAAATATTTTGATTTATTGAAAAATTAGACTTGCCAACAATTACTTTCAAATTTCACAGGTTCTAAAGGAGCCTCCCCTAGTTATCAGCCTGGTGTGTGCCTTTAATTCAAACCATTTCATTAAGTACAATAGTCCTTTAAAACTATGAAGTGTAAAACACCTCAACTGAAAGAAATTACATTTTATCTCAAAGAAAAATTACTCAGGTAATACTAGGTTAATGCTGTTGATACAATGTTCTGGAAAAATCTTGCCCCAGGGAATGTTCCTTTTAGATGAAGCTGACTGCCTCAGGGACATTTGAGAATATCAGATGTTGCCAAGGGCACCTTAGACAGCCTTCCTGGGAGTCTAGGAGGCTGCCTATAATTTTATGCTATACTGTAGGCCATGAAAGAACTATAAATATTCCCCAATCTTCCAAAACTGGTTCTTCAGCAGATGCTAATATCAGGAACCAAAGCAATTAGCAAGCTCATATTTCAAAGAGTCCTGCCTATAGTATCTTATGTAAACATTTTAAAAGTCACAAGTAACCTAGTGATAGAAAAGTAAAAAGGAGCTATGATTAAGAGACTATAAAATTATTATAGTTAGGACATGCATCTAGTGAATATTTTACTGTATTCAAGAATACAATGCTCCGTAATATTTAATATTTCTGAAGAAAATTGTTCTAAGTTGGTACAGTTTTTCTTCCTCTCCTTTTGTTCTTCATAAATGGGTATTGTTTATATTAAGAATCAAAAATTTAGAGAATTATCTGGTATACTCAATATAAAAGTTGCAAATTAATCATAAGATTTATTGTGCATTTATCAAAAATATTCCTTATAAGCAGTTCTTTCATATAAACACTAAATATAAAATTTAGCAATAAATAAACTCAGCATTACTTAACATTAATGTAAATACAGAAATCATTTAATTTTAACTCATTCTATATTTCTTTCAGTGTGTCAGCTAATTTTTCTCTTCATGCAAAACTCCAAAATAGAGACTAAAAATAGAGAATCATGTTCAATGATTAAGATATTTAGTACCTAAAATAAAGTTTTAGAGAGGCTTTCAAAATATAATCACATGACAAAATTATTTTAGAAACAATATATTTCAAATAATCATATCTGATGATATTTCATTTTCTTAAACAATCTGTAACATTTTACCATTTTTTGATGTACAATTAGGAAAACTCAGAAAATAAAGTGATTTACTCTGGGCAGAAATTGGTAGGTTTTTTCAGAATCCATTTTGATTACATGTGTGGGACTTGATTATATGATAATAACTCATGATTTCTTAGTATTTCATTGAAGCAAATAATTCTATTTTTCTTTTCCATTATTGCTTACTTTGAAAATGTGGAGGGAAAGAGAACAAAGTCTCTCTGGTAATAACAGCCTAAAAGCCCACAACTATAGGAATTGGAAGTTAGGTGCAGTTGTCCCTAGCAATCCTCAAAAATGACGTAAGCCAAGTAAGAGCTACAAGAGCATATTAGAATTCCTTTTACAGACATTCTTGCTAACTTAAGATATTCAGAACTTCACTACAAAAAAAAAGCTAATAAAAATGCCAGTAATATGCTGATATGAAAGGTGGTATCCCTGTAGGGATAAATATTATCTTCAAACAGTATGCGATGTGCAATTACTGACTTTTGTAAGACTAATGAATAAGCAACCAGAAGTATTTTCTCATAGCTTCAAGATGAACTGATCAAATCACAAAAGGTACTGTGATTCTGTGTAAAAAACAATAAATTTTAATGAAAGTTCCAAATCTTTTCAGATAAGAAAGGAGAGATGATGAAACCATTTAAAAGAGTTAAGAATAACATTTACAAGATAGAAAGCCCATCTGAGTTTCCTACAGTGACTCACTCAAAGCAGTCAACTGTTAATCCATAAGAAAACAAACAAATATGCTTTTAGAGAATAAGCTCAAATATCATTCATCTTGAGGATGGTCATTAAATTTGTTGAAACTCATTGTCTTCATTTGTATGAATGGATTATTTATGTCTGCTTTTTAAGTGGATAAAAAATTTGACTGAAAAGAAAAAAAAAGCCGAATTAATGGACAAAGGAATTCAAAGGACATTTCTCCAGAAATGGTATACAAATTGCTAACAAAGATAAGAAAAAATGCTAGACATTACTAATCACGAGGGAAACATGAATTAAAACCACAATGAGATATCACTATAGAAGCATTAAGATGGCTGTGATCACAAAAACAGAAAGTAAGAGTTGGAGAAAATAAGGTTGAGAAATTGGAACCTTGTGCAACATTGATAGGAACATGAAATGGTGCAACTCCTAGTACATTGTTTCTAAAAAGAATTAAAAGTAGAATTACTATGTAGTACAGAATTTCCACTTCGGGTATGTATTAGAAAGAATTGAAAGTAGTATTATGCAGTATTTTTCAGTCACAGTAGCCCAGAGGTGAGAAGCAACCCGAACATCTATCAAAAGGTGAGTGGACTAAATGCAGTCTCTTCACATGGTAGAACAGTATTTAATCTTTAAAAAGACAGAAATCCTGTCAAATGCCACAGCATGGATGAACCTTGGGTACTCTTATACTAAGAGAAATGACACAATCACAAAACACATAAATTTCCTTATTCTATCATATGGGAAATCTAAAGTCAAATTCACACAAAGTAGAACGGTGTTTGCCATGACCTGCAAGGGGGGTGAAATGGGGAGATGTCTAATCATTGTGGTTTTTCCATTCTGCAAATTGTAAAGGTTCTGGACATTAACTATATAACAATGAGAATATACTTAACACTAGGAAACTGAACTTAGAAAGAGTTATACTGGTATATTTTATTTTTTACTGCAATTAATAAAATATACTGTAAATATAAATGGTATACTAAATGGGAAATATGTATATACAGTGTCTACCATACAGTAGACTTTCAAAATACTATTTTATAGGCCAAAAAACCATATAATTCAGGACAAGAACTCTAGAGTGCAAATACCAGCACATATGGTTTCCAACTTAAAACAGTCAATTACAGATTTTCAACCTTAAATGGTTGCGAAAGCAATATGCAGTCAGTAGAAACTTAGAATTTGATCTTTCCACAGGCTAGTGATTTGCTGAATGATAATTTCTCTCCACATGGGCAGCAGGAGTAGCTGAAGCTCCTAGCCAGTCACAGTAACAAGAGAAAACAGCTGATGCTCTGAAGTGCACGGCACTGCTACACTGGCACACTCGGTAGGGTGAACGGATTACAGGCATTTTGGACTAACGATAATTTTGACTCATGATGGATTTATCAGGATGTAGTCTGACCATAGGTCAGAAAGCATCTGTATTAGAGAGAGCTCTGAATACTAGCTATGTGGTCTTTGGCCTCAGTTTTCCAATTTACATAATGGATTAATAATCATATATTCATTACAGGGATATTATCAATTAATACATTTGAAAATGTATAATGTTATTGTCCTATAATATGCTCTATTAAGGTGTTCTTTACCTTATAAATTTCTGTTTAAGAAAGACTGTCATTAATTTATAATTTTAGTATTTATCTCATTTGAAAAAAATTTGTTACCATTATCACCATCTTGTGTAGTTATTGTGGATAAAGCTTTGAGTTATATATATACATATATATATATATATGTATATATATATATATATTACAGATAGTTTATGCATTAATTTATTTGAAGTTTGTTTGAGTATATTAGGTCATTACTTGTATTAAAATGTTCTAAGTATTTCCAGTTACACCTTCCAATAAAATGGCATTTATTTCATAAATTTTCACCCTCTATCCTACCATCTTGTTTCATTTTTATCATTTTATTTATAATGTATTTATAATTATATATACTTGTATTTATATTTACACATATATTTTTAATGACAAAATTGAAGATATTATATATTGACATAATTACCAACATTGGTTACTTTTCAGAAAATAAAGCAAATAGAAGACATTTATTTTAAAAAATGATCTGAGAAAGTTAAAATATGATTTATATTACTTTATGTATTCAAAAATATAGGCAATTGTGATATTTTATTACTCAGATACTCTGAGAAGTATCTTAAAATAGGTGAACCAGAATAGTGTCATTCTGAAAGTCAGATAACACTGAAATTAATATTATGGAAAAGGATATAGTAAACATATATGCCACTTGATGTTTAATTGTGTATACAAAATACCAACACACATTAAAATTCATTTTCTAAATTATATTAATAGCAAACCAAACTACTAAGTGCTAAAACCCAACAACATAGTGTGATTACAGATTGGTGTTACTGCAAGGTACTTACATTTTTTATGTTGAAATAGTATAAACAATATAATCAACATTTTTAAATTTTAAATTTTATAATAGAGGGATAATATGGATCCAAAATATTAAAATCACAAAATCTCTATATAAAAAGAATTTTTATCTCACAAAAACCTTAAAGATTATCACTAGTATTAAAGATGATTACTTTAAAAACTATCAAATGAACCATTAAAATAGCATAGTGGTATTTCTGAAAGGAATAAAAATTGTATTAGCTTATTCTTAATAGAAAGATCTGCTATATTTGTTTAGAAGCAGGAAATGACATTTCTGGTTAGGGTCATTATTTCCCTAATAAAGGAAACAACTTGTAAGCAAGAAACCTAAGGCCAGATGATTTCCAGTGAAAAATATTGCAGAAATCGTTAATACTTTGCAAGGAATCACATGATTTCAGAGGCCAAATTATTTTACAAAGACTATTTGCCTTTTTATCTTGGATATATGTACACTCTATTTTTGTTGTTAAGTCAATAATATTACACAAAAATTATATAATCACCACTTGCAAAATAATGCTATTAATACTAAAGAAAGAAAAATAAATCCAAGCTAATTTTTTTTCTTCAGCAATAGGTATTACAAAGACCTGATAAACAAACCATGGAATTTGCCATCTCTGCCATATAGAGCAAGAGCTCAGGCACTCTAGCTGTCAGCCATATCCAAAGTCAAGGAACAAAGCCCAAAGTGTAAAGTCTGCAAGGCAGGTCTGACAAATCTGACTGGTTGCAGTTTCTGTTTTCCAACTGTTCCAGAGATACTAAGGCCAAAAAATTGTTCTTCACTTCCAAGACTAAGAGCTTCTTAAACCTAACAATGGCATCATTTTTGATACTGTTCCATTGTTTCTAGTATCATATTAGTATCAGGTCAATATAATAGCATTATTTTACTATTATACGTACTGTCCACTACCGATATTTTCCTTTTAACTGAATCAGAGGAGATACAAAAGAATATCCTATCATTTGAATAAGGAGTTTGAAAAATAAATTCCAATTTTCATCTCTCTCTAATCTCTAATCATGATTAATTCTTCAAGGAAAAACATTCTGGACCTATGACCAAAGACCAAAGACCAACACACACACACACACACACACACACACACACACACACAAAGATAAAAGAAAGAAAAGAAAAATTTCCCATAAAGTATGCTAACTGATTTCACTACAAGAAAAGAGGATTGGTCATTAGCTTTAGTGTGATAAGCTATTGTACATTCTACTTTGGTTCTGACCAATATGTCCTCTTGGAAATTAGCACACTACTTGTCACACTGCTTGTCTTACATGCACAAACTCAGATAGTGCACATTCCAATTCTACCCTGGCCAGCACTGCTCAACCTGTATTTGTGGCTGAGGATATCGGGATAATACAGAGCTAAGGAGGAACATACTGCAAGAAAGCAAACAATTCATAGGCAAAAATTCTTATTAATAGGCATAGTGGTTGAACATACTTTCAAGAGATATTAGGCAATTAACAGGACATGATCAATACAGCTATTGCTAATATTTTTCAATGTCACAGGTATTATATTACCTCTTTCTTTTACTTTTAACCTTTCACAGTTAGAGATTAAATTTCCTAGAATTCTTTGTAGCTAGATACAGCAATGTTTAGGTCTGTGGGACACATGTAGAAGGCACATGTGACCATTTTCAGGTCAATGTTAGAGAAAGTTTCTTGCTCTGGGTTTTCTCAGAAAATGCTTTCTGCTAGATAGAAAGTGGGTATTTATAGAGGACCCTGCCAGAAGGACCAAATCTGAAAGCCTAACTCTAAACATGTGTATGTGCGCATGTGCATATGCGTGTGTGCGTGTGTGTGTATCTGTGGATCAAATTCAGGGCCTTGCTCATGCTAGATAAGTGTATATTTCTGAGTTACAATCTTAGATCTATACATACTTCTTCGTGGTTACATGGCTGGGAAATAAAATTTTATCTTAATAAAAGTATTCTGATTTTATAGCATTTCTTCAGGACTCAAGATCTCCTTATTGGTAGAAACTTAAGCAATCTCTGACTAATTTATTGGGGCTACAAATGAGGCAGAAGTGAAAGAACTAAATCTGGACTGCCTGTGGAATATTGGGGCTCAGTGCCATCACCCTTCATTGCAGTGCGGTGATAGGAGAGAGAAGATATTGGTGTTTGATGATCCTCCATAGGCAGTAAAAATATTTAAAGGCTTTACAGCAACAAAATTATGGCGTCAAAGAAAAACTATATGAAAATAATTGGATGACTTGACAGAGAGAGTGTCAAAATCCATATTATTACCAACTATGGTTGACTATTCTAAAATTGAATCTGACAGTTTTGTGATAGCATTTCCATCTTAGTGCATATTAAAGCATGTTGGACTAAAGAAGTTTAGCTCTTGAAATTTTATATTTTATAATAAGTAAAATTTATTTAAATTGCAACTGGTCTTATAGGGGTAAGAAATGAAGTTGGTCAGGGATTGGCAAGAACACTGAATATAGTATTACTTCCTTTATGTATTTTCTAATGCTAACTCTGAACTAGTTACTGTGGAATGCTAGAGGAAAGAAAGAGGAGAAAGGATTAAAGGATTTTCATAAGTAGGAAAAGACATGCAACTATTCCAGGAGTTTCAGGAGTTGGATGGTGTATATGCAAGAGGTAATGATCAGTGTTTAAAAGCGAGCACATAAAATAAAATTGTGACTCAGATCATGAAATTATGAAAACTAAAATTGATTAAGAACATAAAATGTTACTATGAGTCAGAATCATGTGAACTGAAAGCATCCAACCCAGTAGTCTTACTGGAAGAGCAGAAAATAAATGCTTTAAATGAGTTCTTGATGTCCCTTTTGCATATGTAGCTTACAAGTTTAAGTATATAATATAAAATGAGGTAGCTTCCTACAGACTGAAAGAAAGTACACTGTGGCCCCAAGTGTAACAGCAAGTGACACTGTCTTCTCAAATCATGAGATGTAGAAACAATAACCAGGAAAAAACAAGACAAAAAATCCAACATGTCTTAGCATTTTGCAGGAATGCTGGCTTTCAACATGACACTTTATGTATAACAAATACATTCATAAGCAAAATATACCTATACTACATCTGTAATGTATGCATACATATACATCTATAATACTTGCAATTCCCTTGATTTTCAAATTCATCTGACTCTATTTGAAGACACAAATACACATATATAGAATATACTTTTACCATATGTACATTTGTGCATAGACCTACGTAAGCATAAATAAACATATACAACAGACATATAGAAAGAATAATATATTTCTGTATTTTTCTGTTAATTCACTAGAAGTTGTAAGAGATAAAGAAATAAAAGTACTATCTGCTTCTTTGTAATTTTTGGTAGGGTAAATCTACGGGAGATAGACTGCCATCAATTCAGACTTCCTGATGCAGTCTGCTAATGTAATTCTGTCACTACCCAAGATATCCTCTCCAGAAACTAGCAGAGCAGTAGGTATTATCTGACCTGTCTTCTTTTATCAAGTGGTGCCCGACCTGACCAATCGAAATCTTGTCTGATGAGTAGGTAGTGATATTGACAGAGTTATGAAATAAGGATGTAGAGGTACTACCACAATCAAGGCTTAACTAGGACCCAAATGACAAGTACAAGAATTCATGAGTTCCGTATTACTCACTGGCTGCAGTTACTCACTGGCTCCAGAATGGTCAAAGACTGGTTAGTGCTTCTCTTAAAAAGTCAGTTACCTCTTCCTAGAGGAAATCTGCTAAGGACTTAAACAATATGAATAGTACTGCAATGAACTGCAAATATGTATACTGTTATATATTATATAATATGTATTTTACTGCATATTATATATTTTATGTGTATAATTGTCCAAAGCTTTTAAGGACTAAACATGGTGCCAATGGTAATAGTAATGATAATAATGATAATAATAATACAAAGAAAAACACCCAGGAAGATGAATTAATTGTGATGGATTCCCAAGGAAAGTCTATGTTCTTGTCATTATAAACAAATGATTGCCACAGTGACAAATACTGTTTTATACTGTGAAATAATCAAAATGTGCAATTTCATAAGAATTTGATACACACCATTGAGAAAGTATTTTGAGCAGAGAGACTAGGAGTTTACTGTGTTCAGTTTATCTAAATTATTGATAATTCTGTAATTTTATGTTTGGTACATAATGTAGAAACAGTACAACTGTGAGCTCCTACTAAGGCAGCACAAACAAGAGCTCCTGCTTTATTCTAAGTTTTGCCTGCTACTCAAGAAATACAATCAAGGTGCAACATCCACTTGAAAAACTAGAAAGAGGAAGCATATTTTAAGTTTTTCAGTGTTTTAATTCTAATGTCTCATGAAGCAATATAAAAGTAGACATAGAAACATACTGTTTTATTTACTTTTATAACAGCAGAATTCGATAGACTCTCAGGGGTCCTTACTTTTCCGTAGTCCACTAAGTTGTCAGGAAACACTCTTAACTATCAACCATTATCTTTCCACTTATCTGTTCACCAAAGAATCTGCACTTAGATGAAAAAGAGAGACTTTTTCTTTAAAGTTTCAAAAGGTTTTCTTACTATTTCAATATCACCAAATCAGGCATTTTCATTAAATCAAATTATAACTGGAGTGGCTCTGAGACAATTCGATCTGTATGTTACAGTTTTATGACAATGCACTTGTCCTTTAGCCAACCCTAAAGAATTTAAATGTTAAAAACACTAAAAACTTAAATTTTCTAATGCTAACAATTTAAATTGTTTTAAGTCAAGATGTAAAGTTTTACTCTTTTTTCAATGTATTTACAGATTATTAACAATCACTTAAGGAACATGAGTAAATTGAAGTTGACAGTGGTAACCACTTAATAAAGTACAAAATGAACCCCCAGTATTTTTATTTGGAATGAATCTAATCTAGAACTTTCTTTAAGTTTTATTTTAATGGTAAAATGTTGATTTGATTACATGCTTTTTTAAAATTAGCATTGCTATCATCTCTCCTTTTGTTAGATTTTTATTGTACTGTTTTGAACATATAATATTTGATGGCTTCTCATATTTTATCTTTCCTGTCATTCTTAATGAGTTCATGTACTTCAGTGAAATCAATAATATATAAGGCTGATGATGATGTTATATCATGCATTACCAACTAAGTCACTGAATTCCAAATTCTGTACTCATTTATTATATGATACATTGTATGGTTTAATTGGATTTATAAAATATAGATGGTTGAAATACATAATGCATGAGCTATGTGATATAATGATTTACTTTCTTCATAAAAACCCTGATTTCAAACTCTCTAAATATGTATGTAAGAATCCAATGAAAGAATGCTTTCTATTACTAATCTGGGAGAACATGTTGGTACTTCTGGTATTCTCCCACTGGGGACTCCTTTATTCTTGATTTCATCATTAGCCAGCAGTGTAAAAAAAAGAAAAGAATATCCCACCAGTGTATTTATTAAAAGTATCCCATTACAAAGAGGATGTTTGGGAGTTTAATATTATTATTTTTTGATACTATAGATTGAACCCAGGGCCTTATGCATGTTAATATATATTCTACACCCCAGTCCCATTTAAATTTTAATGTTATATAATTATATCCTGAATATAACACAGTGACTTTATCTGTTACACTTATTTTTAAATGTAAAACTTTCATTTATTTTCCTAAAACATAAAAATTAAATTTCTACTAGAATTTTCAGGTATATCCAAGTATATTAAAAGATCTTTAAAGAGGTAAAAGTTCTTTATGTCTCTATAATTATAATTTGTGCATATTTAAAAACCGCAAATGTAAGAAGATTTTATTTTGAGAAACATTGCTAGTAGAGAGTGCTAAAAAATTAATTGAAGCTTCTTTTTTGCTAATACTCACAGTAAGCTCAACTTCGCTTTTATTATTTCTTTGATTTATACTGAGCTGATGAGCCAGTAGGGGCAGTCATTCTTATATTTATCTACAATCTCATAACACTTTCGATCGTTTACTCCCTTATAACACTTTCTATTCATGCACCCTGTCCCTAAAACTTTATTGGAAACAAATATATTTACAAACTATGTCATATATGAAAATAAAATTTTACTTTTAGAATCATTCAATTGAAATAATCAAGATTTGTGCTTCTACATAATATTCAATGTCGTTTTCAAACATAATTCAAAAGAAAAAGCACTTATAAAATAATGTAACTTATGTAGAACAGTCATTCAAAGAAGGAAAGTAGTGATTAATGCTACAATTAGTTATGCTGAAGCATCACCAAGATTTTTCTTTCTAAATGACATTAACTATATTTTAATGTGCAAGAGACATGTAACACAGTACTTCAATTCATTTGTTTCTACAAAAAGAAGTACAGACTTCCTCATTTCTTTGCCATCATGTGAACTGAGGTATATAAATCTGTTATTTCAGACATAAATATTCATACAGAAGCTTTACAGGTAGATTCAGGTAGAACACTCTTACTTAAAACCAGGTCTTACAGTGATGTGTTTCCAGCCAAAAATGAACTAAAAATATCCTGAAAATGCAGGAGAAAAATTGTTAAGATAATGATACCCTCAAAAGGGAAAAAAAAAGATGGAAACAGCAGTGGGGTGGAGGGTCCAACCAAGGATTCTACATTGTGCATTCTGAGTTATGATTTTTGAACCCATGCTCTCAGCAAACATTATATCATGGCAATAATGAGCAACAGGTGGTTAAAGGGAGAAAATGATACTGCTTATCTTTCTCATGGCTTTCAGAAGTCATCCTTACAAAAATGCAATTTTCTTACTGAAATGACAATTCTAAAACCTTTTGTAAGGTTTTCAAATAAATCATTATTATATTCTCATGTACTGCATGTACATCCAAACTGGTATTTGTTCACAACATCTCAATAAACCCCTTTTGTAAATTTATATACAATTTTGTGGGCTTTCCCCCTAAAGCATATAAGAATGTCTGAAAATACTATAGCAAGAAAATAATCCCGCTCTATAGAATTTGACTGCACTAACTCTAAAGTGTTTAATTCCACAGTGGACATTTCAGCTTGCTATGATAGCTTGAATCAAAAACGTGCAAACTGAGCAAGGGTAGGCTGCTCAGTTTGCATAATTCAATAAAGTGATTTAACTAAATTAAGAGAACACTAACATATCCAAGATTGTAAATATGTTTTAATGAAGAAAGGCCAAAACTCATTTTGAAACACGCTAAAGCATCTATTACACAAATACATGTTAAAACATTAAATATTATTCAAGTACTGATGACACTTTTCATTTCTTTAATTTTTTTTAAACTAAATGAAGGCCTGATAAACAGAAATTCTCTCCAGGTTCATAACTATCTCATTTACTGCCTTACTTTTTACATTGGGTTTAATGTTATTATAATCTTAAAGTATCTAAGCATAGGAGTCTTCATTTAGCAACGGAATGTTTGAGCTTTGGTCACAAAGCGTGTGAGATTGAGTCCTCCATTAAGTAATACCATTATCATTTTTTATCCTATCTATATGCCCAGCCTCAACTAGCTACACCTAAATTTAAAGTCAGAGTACCTTGACTTCAGAATCTCTGGGTGGGATGTGGTTTACCAGTTACTTTATAGAGGGGGCAGCTGGGAGAAAGGGATAAAGGAACCAAGATGAAAACTAGCCCAAGCTTCCAGTTATTTTCCTGAATCATGACAGAGTGTCAGATGATGAAAGAAGTTAACTCATCTCCACGTAGAGCACTGCAGATGGCCTCCATAGAAATCCTCTCAAATGTCACAGGCAGGCTTGCCAATGTGTTTGTGAATCACTCCGGCTCCCTAAAGGGTGGCTGGAGGCGGTAATGGGCCGTCAACGCAGCCTCCTCACCGGCACCACAAAGTTGAATGTGGCCGTACAAACTGCGCTCTGGACAGAAGCCGCTTTCGCCTGGCTTCATTCAGATCAGATGGAGGAAAAAAAAAAAATGTCTAGCAGTCCTGGCCTCTGGCTCCAAGCAAACGAACGTCCGGCGTCTCTTTAAACTAGCTCCCTCCTAAAAACCCATAAGGAAACTCTCCAAGGGGTTCTGCACTTCAACACTTTCATCCTGCAGAGGATCCCCGCAACCTGCAAGATCCCTGCGCCTTAGATTTTACCGGGGTGCTTAATGTTGGAATAGAACGTAACAAATGCATTGCAAACATGTTCTGCATTAAAGTGCACGCTGAAACACAAATCAGATGGGCAATTTTATGTAATCAGGAGCAGTTCAACTTCTGCCGACTGGTGCCGCCAAACAACCTCCCACTCTTGGAGAGCGGGCATTTATAAATCTTACATCTTCCTGCCTCCTCCCTCAAATTCCTTAATGGACCATTAGTAACGGGATCGATCCTAGTTACTTTAGTAACAATACAACGCAAAGGCGCATCTGCCGTGTTAACTAGTGCCAGGAACACCATTCCAAAGTTGAGAAGGTAGAGCCAACACTTTGTAAACCTTTGGGATTCGGGGTTAGGGGGCCAGGGGGACCGTGGGAGGGGGGTGCAGTGGGAACCTGGTGTGACCCCAAATCGCGTGCATCCACCAGAGCAAGTCGTCCGTTGCCCCAGCCCAGAGGTGGGCAGCAAAGCTGCTAAGTTAGCTCCGGTGCGCAGCTCTGAACCCCAAATCCCTTTCCTGGGAAAACCGAGCCCACTCCCACCCCTCCCGGCCCCTGCGAGCCCTCGCCTCGGAGCTGAGCGCGCGCGTGTCTGGGGATGCGAGTGCGCAGCACTTACGTCTCGGAATTTGTTCCACTGTCCGACTTCCTTGTCATACTGGGAGATGGTGGTGAGCCATTGTTTATCATCCAGAAAATTACCGCCGTCCGACCGCCCCCCGGCCGCAGCCACGGCCGCGGCGACCGCGAGAGCCTGACTGCACCAAGCGGCTGCACACACACACAATACGGCGGGCACCGCGAGCATCTGGAAGGAGAGACACAGCCGGGTTGGGAGGGGGCAGGCAGGGTCAGACAAGGGGTACGGAGACCGGGGCGCCCCTGGAAGACATGCATCGGCAGCGATGGGAGCAGTGAGAGGCAGAGGCAGGCAGGAACGGGGGTGTCCTCTCCCCGCCGGAGGCGCCCCCAGACCCCGCACTCATACACACGCAGACCCCAGGAGGAGAGCGGGGATCAGGCAGGAAGCCCCAGCCGCAGGACCCTCAGCGGGCAAAGCCAGAGCCCGTTTCTTGGCACATCACCTTGTTGTGCGCCGACTCTGTGCTCGCAGCTCCTGCTGGAAAACGCAGCCCAGCTCTGCCAACTCCCTGCTCGCGGGAGCTGCCGCACGCGCCGTCGTCTGGAGCCGTCCACTCAGCTCCTGCGCCCGCGCGCGCCCCGTCCCCACCCTCCCCCCGCGCCGGGCGCCCGCCGGTTCCCCTCGGTTCACCCGCTCCTCCTTCCCCACCTCCTCCTTTCTCCTCTTCCACCTCCTCCAATCCCACCTTCCGCTCCCGGAATCCCAGCTGCAGTGAGCGAGTGGGCTCCGGATGCGACGCTCCGCTGGAGCCAGAGGATGCGGTAGCTCCTGGCCTAGGAATCCGTATCTGCTTTCTAACATCTCCCCTCCGAAAGAGGTTCTCTGTTCCCGAGGCAGCTTGCTCATTCTCCCCGCGCCTGGGCTTATCTCGGAGTCCGTGGTCTCTCTTAGTTGCCCCTGCTTTGCGATTTCGAGGGTAGTCAGGTAGATGTGGGGAAGGAGATCTGAAGAAAACTTTATGCTTCACCAATTGCTTGGGTTCTTTCTAGCCTGGGAACTGGGACTGAACTCAGCTCTGGAGCGAGGCCATCACAGGGTCTGGGCAGACCTGCCTGATGAGGAAATGTGGTTTGTTGTGAATTTCTGGGTTAGGTTAAAGACATGAACCGTTTCTCTTTCCTTGTTTAAAGGTAGAATCATTACCACGTAGGGTGTTTTAGTAAATGTAACCATCACGAAGAGTTCAGGTGCATTTTAATGGCTTTAGAGAAACTCCTTGGCGACTGTGTTTTATGTTCTCAGATCTCAATGAAAAACTTTAAAAACCTTCTATGTCTTTTTTCCTGCAAAAAGGAGAAGAACGCTCTGACGCCTTAATATTTAATTCTTCATGACTTTTCTATATATATTCAAAATAAACTGAAGATCATTTAAAAATTAGCCCCGGTAAACAGAATGAAAGGAGTAGACGCTCCCATATGCTTGAAGGCTTCAGGTGACATCAACATTGCATTGCAATTCAAGAGATTTCTGGACGCCAAAAGACTACATAATGTTCTGTGTCCGCATTTGAATTATTAGTTACGCTGGCCAAAACTGCATCTCTCAAAGCTATGAGCTTTGAAAATGTCTTGCAGTTTCCAAAACTTCAGGAGCTATTTGAATACCAAGGATACCTACCATGCATATTTCCAGTTCAATCTCTGATGACACTTGGGTAACATTTCTCAAAAGATATTAAAATATAAATCAAATAATAATTGCAATTAATTTATAACTTTAAATGTGGAGTTAAAATGAATGTGTAATGTGCAATTTAAATAAAAGGAAAAGCTACTATTTTAAACTCACAAAAAGATGCTAAAAGGAAAAGTTGCTATTTTTAACTGATTAAAAAATATTTTCCTTAATTTCCCTCATTACTACTGTGCTGAATCACAGGGGAAGAGCACAGAATCTGCCACTGCAATTCACAGAAGCCCTAACTAACATAAACATTTATCGGGTAAATAGAGGACATTAATGTGTACTAATTTTCCAAAAGAAAGGAATTTAATTTAGCCTAGTTGTGGCGAACATTTCCATGCATTTTAGACTGTTTAAATTCTTGTTCCATACATAAGTCAGATGGTAGCCGTTACTTCTTCCTATCCTATGGTCTTCCTCCTCTTATGCCTCCAATCTTCGTCTATCTACATCAGAATTTGAAGAAGTGCTCTTGATACAATAAGAATAGTTTATCATGTTTGAAAACCTCATTCTTTTAAAATTTAAATCTAACAGTGAAAACATAGAAATTACGACTTTGGTGAAATCCTGATGCATGGTAGATGTAATGTTTAAAGTAAAAATAGTCTTTTTTAACCTTTGTAGCCTACCTCTAAAAATGAAGTATGCTGTTTTTTCACAAAATATTGGGTGAAGAATAATGCTCTGTTACCCCAACCCCTGAAGACACCCTTTAAACATTTTAGCATAGTTATTTTCATCTAAGACTGAAGTGATCACCTTAAAAGCACATACATTTATTTTATGCATGCATTTCTCTCTATTCTAACTGGCTTATCATAACTTGTTCACAGAATCTGTTTGCATCTAACTTTCACTGACAACTATCCAAAATGGAGCACCAGACTTCTCCAAAGTATAAACATTTGTGAACAAACAATAACTGTATACATCTTGAAATAAAAGGTTCTGATAGAGTAACTCCATATTTGACAGTAGAGTAGAATCTATAAGGGAACTACAAGTTTAAAATTCTAAAGTTGGAAGTGATAGTCCTTATATTTATACTATTCTGAAATCCACCACTGTTCCCAGAGTTCCTTAAACCTCTTCCTCCAAAGTCATTACCATTATCTTTGCTAATTGCCTAGGCATGCTGTTTGAAAGAGTAAAAGTCCACTCATCCTGATGCTATTAATGACTGAGACATCTTTTCTGTCGCTTTCTGTATATAACTGAACATTTAGGTCTTCAAAGAGCCTGCTTTCAACACTTAAATAGTCTTCGGAGGATTCACACTTCAGTTAACACTTTGGTTATCTCTTAACACCTCAGTAGGGATTAATTGAAAGTCTGCTAGGAGCAAAACACAGCATGGAAGTTCAGAGAAAGAGTATTGGATGTGAGGCAAGATGTAAGAGGGATGGTGGAAAAATTTACCAGTCAAGGTGGGTGTATAGTAAAAAGAATATTTTACCCATTGCTTCCCAGTCTTACTGAGAGCCAGTATAGGCAATTGGAGAGTAAATAAATAAATAAATGCACAAAGTGGAGTGTGATATGAAGGGTGGGTAGAGCAAGCCTCTGCTGCTAGGAAACTAAGTGACAACCTAGGTCTGGACTTGCGTTTATGTTTCTATTCACAAAATCAGAACCCACAGGCAGAAAAAAGTTTTCAAATTCCTAGCCTTTTTCTCTGTCATTTATTAAATTCATCTCTTCTCTGAGTTTCCTTACCCTCATTTTCAGATTTGCCACAGATCTATAAAGATAAAGACAAAATGTATGATGACAAAGGTCTGTTTCTAATGATCCTTGGAGTTGGAACTATGAAGACCTCCACAGAATTTCATTTCTATAAATACACACACAGTACAATTTCATTAGTTTCTTTCTTTTTCAGTACATGCCAATCAGTTGTTAACTCTAGCCACTGCAAGGATAAACAGGGAAGGTCCAATTTGTGGTACAATCTCCATGTGCCAGGCACACAGCCAGACGCCTTACACACATCTTCACCGCCCACCCAAGAGCCTATAGCTAGTAAACACAAAGGAACAATTTTCCATAAAGGTCTTTACAGTTATAGCACTATACTGCTTTTTATATTTGCTTTCTTTATATCATATTTATGTTCCTAAATTCTGCTGCCTCCATATCGTTTCTTACCTCTCTGTGGTGTATATGCTTACCTTTTTCTTGTTAAAAGATTTGATCACTTTAGCTAAAGTGATGAAAAGGGGAATTGTTAATTCAGGATATTTGATAAATTATGGTGGAAGTCATTCTCTTGCCATGCTGAGGCCATTATTCAAATGATAACTGTGCCCACTAAAGCTTTCAGTCTCAGGGATGTGAAGCCAGGATCATGGGACTCAGTCCTGAATGTCTGGCATGGAAGGCAACTGGCCAAGCCTCTCTCCCTGTCCCTACACAAAAATGTTTGCCAGTCAAGCAAAGGTTTTCCTTTTCTTACAACTGTCTCAGAGAAGATAAGGAAAGATGAACATTCAAGGGCTTTCCGAGTGTCTGATATTACCGGGATAGATAATTTAATGATAGACAAATTATCACAAAAGCACAACTTGTTCATTTCTGAGACATTTCATCATCAGGATAGAAAAAAAAGACATCTGATTTATAAAAGTCAACCGTTAGAATACAGCTGATGTCAAATCCATCTACAAAATTAAACATGTCGAAAGAGGGGAATAAAAACATCTTGGGTATTAGAAATTCAGGGCCAAATGAAAGACTTGCTGATACCATCATAAAACATATGAGGAAAAAATCTTTGAAGTCCTCATTTTGGAAATATATGTACAGAAAGCATATAAACCTTATAAATCATTTGTTCTTAATTTTGTAGAATGTGAGCTCAACAAAGGAAAAAAAAAGACACTGCATGGTATGGCTGGAACGAGATGAAAACAGGTTTTTGTTGTTGTTTTTAGAGATGACCCTGTCTAAGCAAACTGACAATATATTAGATAACTTAATTTGATAAACAGCATCTCTTGTGATTTAACTTGATGTAAAATATTCAGTAGATAAGCAGATTATAAAAGTTGTAATAAATATGGAAACACATCTATAACTCACACAGATGCATTTCCAACACTTAAACCAAAGTGAGTCTGATTAAATTAATTGATTAATAAGCAGATGACACTGAGAAGTGGCCAATGAGACAATTAAAATTTGTCTTTAAAACTGAGACATATTTCTTGACTTTTCAAAGAAATCATCAAAAACTTTCAATAAGCATTTACTGTAAGTGTGACATTATTAGGGGGTACAGGATCCAAACAGAATAAGAGGTAAAATAGAAAAATATCTTCAAAATGATTTCAGTTTAGGCATTGCACAGAATTGCACACATTCTTTTATTAAGTGTATTCAGCTTAAAAATCTGCATGTGAAAAAGTTTACAAAACATTCCTACCCTTGAGACTCATACTGGTATCTTTAATGTAAGACTGTATGTGGACTCAATTTATTCTTTGAATCAAAATGTTATTTGGCTGTGATAGACTTTAAGGTCTATGAAGTATTAGTTGCACATCTAGACCTACAAAGAACTGCTTATGTTTGAAATTTTTCTTTGTTTTCCCATATTGTCTGACTAGTTGAAATAGATCCTGTGTAACATTTTCTGTAAATCATTATTATTTAACTATTTTCAAATAATAAAAACTCCTCCCCCCATTCTAATGAAAATTCTTGCCATTGAAGTTTGTCATCTTGGAAAAATATGAAGCTTTCTTCATGGAAGCCATTGTACTAAGAGAGACAGAAGTCATGATTATTATTTATGCATATACCATCAAGTATCTTTAGGATAAGAGAAATGAGGGAAGTATTTAAAATTAAGCAGAAATACAAAAAATTAAAAATTATGAAAGTTCTTACTCTTAAATTTAGGTCATTTTCTTGGTGTCTATTTTAAAAAT
>RJWM01034551.1:0-19787 GCA_004363535.1 Dasyprocta punctata | reverse complement strand
GTAAACCTTTGCCCAAGGTTGTTGTCCTAGTGGGAAGTCACCTATGCCTGAGATTTATTGCTTAAGCAAAGGGGGGATTATAATATTACTTAACCAGAACAAAGAGTCAAAATCAGAACATTAAGTTGTGTAACAAACCTTCAAAGACTATGACTGAGACTCAAAAGTTACAGGTAAAACTTTTTTTGAGTGCATCAAAATTGAGCTTGAATAATTGACTTAACCAAGAAAATAAAGGAGCACATGATGGTGCAAACACAAATGGACCCACCAGAGTGACACAACAACCACTTTGTGAACAAACTGGCACAGAGGGAACTCAGGCATGTGAGAAAACCTACTACACTACACTTGCTTTCCCCTTTTTTCCTGGATGAAAATCAAATGTAACTATTGAATCAATAATAGCCACATTTTAAACCAGAAGGAGAAAATCATGGGCTAAAAGACATGAAAAATCCAGAAATCTAGAATTCTGATTCCTTTAGGAAGCTATCGTTCTATTTCAGTACCACCTTGTCACTGTATATGTATTTAAATTTAAAGCTCAGTGGCTATTTCAGTAATAAATAGCCCAACATTGACCAATCATAAATCTTTGTTTCACTGGTTTAGCAATCATTTATTACTTAACAATGGGGACATGATCTGAGAAAGGCATTATTAGAATATTTCCTTCCTATAAGAACTTCACTTACATGTACTTACACAGACAGTAAAAATCACCCACTGGACATGCCTTTTCATGCGGTCAAATGATGTAAAGATGAGATGTATGAGGTTGTTGCCAACAAAAGAAGGCATAATATTTCATAGCAAAGTTTTATTTTTATGAGTAAAAAGAGTATGCTTTAATGATAAAAGTAGAGTGTAATAAACACATAAACCTGTTACATAGTTGTTTATTATCATAATCAAGTATCATCCTCTGTATATCAGTGTTTTTGCTATACTTTTACACAACTGGACAAACAAGTTGTATAAATTTATAGCCTCAGATATTTTTTGTCACATGTATGTGAATAATTCTTTGTGAATGTGAAGCTATGAAGAAAATTTATGGGAATTTTTCAGTCCCATTATGATTTTATGCAATCACTGTGTCTTTGTGGTCTACTATTACATCATTAAGTAGTACATGACTGCATTTATGAAGACCCAATTGTGTATTACACCTTTCATTGGATCTTGGGAAAAGAAAGGTGTGAGCCTGTATTTTCCCTTGCACACAATGTTTATGGCAAGCTTTTTCACAACTAAAACATGGAAGGAACTATAATATCCTTAAGTAATCGAATGAATAAATACATTGTAGTACACTGAGACAGTGGAAAGTTAACAGTAAAAAGAAGTAAGCTATCAAGCCTTGAAAAACCGGAGAAACCTGAAATGTATAATACTAGGTCAAAGAAGCCCATCAGAAAAGGTTACATACTATGTGAGTTCAACTCTATGACATTCTGGTAAAGGCAGTACTGTGAAGAGAGTCAAGAGATCAGTGTTCATCAGGGACTGGAGGGGAGAGACTATGAACAAGCAGAGAGCAGAGACTTTTAGACTACTCTGTATGATACTATAATGGTAGATACACCTCTACACCAGGCCACTCTGGAAGTTGAAAAAACAGTATAGCATGTCTGCCATACATTAACTAGTATCAACACGTGAAGCAGTCAGTCTCGTAATTGACACACCCTTATCTGGCACTCAGAGAGATGCCAAAGGCGTAGGTGTACAAATAAACCAAAATCACTTAAGAGACAAACTTCTAGCTGTGAAGAGAGCTCTGTTTGCTTCTTCTTCCATAGGGATACCTGTGCCACTTGAGTGAAGCATTTGTGCAGGTAAGATTAGGTCTTTTGATCTCTTAAAAGAATATACCATGTATCTGTTGTTGAGAAGCAGGTTCACTGAGCATAGTTTGGTGCAATTCCTAAATATGGAAATGAACTAATTCTACTGTCATCACCAATGTTTCTTCTGCAGCAATATCATAGCTGAGGTAAAACTCTAAACTACAGAGAAAAGCTTTT
This sequence comes from Dasyprocta punctata, assembly GCA_004363535.1. Lineage (NCBI taxonomy): Eukaryota > Metazoa > Chordata > Mammalia > Rodentia > Dasyproctidae > Dasyprocta > Dasyprocta punctata. Next base: position 17,754 of record RJWM01034551.1, on the reverse strand, counting down.
GAGGACTTGACATGGAGAATCTTTTTAAGAGGCTGGCTGGCCTCAGACTCAAGATCATCATTAAAGAGGTTTTTGTGCAAGTAAAATGAAGCCTAATATTTGCGTGGCCTTTCAAAATTCATCAAGTACTTTGTTCCAGTGATGTTCTGGAAATGATACTGCCTACCTTATCTCAATAGAAATTTCTATCAGGACAGGGACAACAACAAAGTGACAGCCACTGCGATCTTTTGATATTCTTCCTTGGGTTCCAGAGACATTTTGATATTAATTCCTGACTGATTTAAAATGAGGAAGAAGTTATAAAAAGACAATTCTTTTTACCAGACTCAAGTTTTGCCCTTTATTGGGGGTAAGAGTTGCTATGTTTCTTAGTGTTTCACAACCTGAACAGTGAAGCCATTGTGTGGTTTTAAGTCCATCCCCATTGTTATTAATTGTGTGACTATAGACTGACTTAGCCCTAATGACACTCTTCTCGCAACAGTAAGCAGGGCCACTACTGGAGGTGTTAAAATGACTTAATGTACTTTGAGCACTTAGAATTTGCCTGGTCTGTGGAAAGAGTTTCACGGTATCATAATAATGGTATTGCTACCATTTATTCTTATTTTTTATTATTGTAGTGGAGGTAATTATTTCTTTCAATGACTTTGGTCTATTTTAATATGGATTTTGTATATGTTCATGTTGAGTTTCTGCATAAAGTGAGTATGTGAGGATGTTCAATGCATAACAATATGATTAACAAAAATCAATGAAATATCACCAAATTCAAAAATTCTCCATTATAAAAAAGGTTGCTTTTAAAAAAGGACACATAAGCTCCAACAAACTTGTGTTAACCATTAAGACCTAGATACAATTCGTAAAACCTCTGCCTATCTTATTAGCTAGCCATGTTACCTCTAATAGAGCTACTCAATATTTGTTAAGTTTTCTCACTATAAAATAGAAATGACTACACATGACTTGTCTCTATCAGAGAGACATCATGGGAGCAGGTAAAATGTATAAAAGCTATACTTGTGTTATAGTATTTTTTGTGTTATAATAGTGTCACATGTTATTGAACAAGTGTGTAATGAAAAGTAAGTTTTTGTTAGATACAAGATCAGCAAGTGTGTTCATATAATAGAAGAATGACTGGACTGAGAGTCCAAAATCTTGCTTGTTTGTCACATAGGGCTGAATGAGTCAAGGCATAAACTCTCCCTGTCTTTAGTGGTAAAGTTACCCTGGTAAACTGTGACCCACATATCAGTCAAATAGTGTTAAGAAAGCGGTCTGCAAATTGGGAAGGTTCTTGTTAGGATAAAATAATCTCATAATTTTTGTTTATTTGATTTTAAAATTCAACTATTTTGATAATTGCTGTTAAAATATATAACATAGAGAATTAAAGTCTCAAAGGGTACAGTCTTTTATACTAAATCATTAATGTGCACTGAAGTAGTTGTAAAGTAATGAGTTTACAACCTTCCTCTTCTCCTTCTCAGGACATTGTTCTTGTCAGTCAACCAACATGGATACCGTACTGGACACTGCCATATTTTTGGGAAAATTTCTGTACTATGCTTTAGAATCCTTAGTTGTCAACATAATTCCAAAGAGTAAAAAAGATGTCACTGGAGAGATTGTACTTATAACAGGAGCTGGAAGTGGACTTGGGAGGCTGTTGGCCATCCATTTTGCCAGTCTTGGGGCCATTTTAGTTCTCTGGGACATTAACCAAGAAGCCAACATGGAGACATGTAGACTGGCCCAGAAAAAAGGCAGCATGAAAGTTTTTGCCTATAAGTGTGACTGTAGCAGCAGGCAAGAGGTCTACAGAGTCGCTGATCAGGTAAGCTGATAAGTGTTCTTCACTTCGGTGTCCAAGGACATCCCAGCTATTACAAAGACAGGAGGAGAGACATTTATCATAAGCGTCCACCAAGATCTCTATGTGTCTTTGTGACCTCCAAAAAATAACAGAGCAAGTGAAAACTTAACTAACCTTCAGAGCTTAATGTTGCCAGACGTGTTTGCATGGTGACTCACTACTCAGCAGGAGTTGGTAAAAACTAGGCATAATCCTAGCTTTGCTGCCCACTGGCTGTGGAATGTATACCATTCCTGTTTCTTTATTTGTAAAATGAAAGATACGAACCAGAGGACCTTCAAGATCATGTACAATCTTAGCTTAATTTTTTATGGTTCACAATTCTAATGCCAGTTAATTTCCATTTGATCATGTGGTAATTCTATTACCATCATGTTCTGAGACTATAGGGTAGGGAACATAAAAATAGATTTAGCATACTTTCAGACCAAATTTCCTCTTAGAATTAAAATATTGACATTTGTTCTAACTTCATACTAATTGGCAAAATTAGTTCGTTCATTGCTTGGTTATCATGCACCCTAACAATATGCAAGCATCAGAAGTTTTTGAACATGGGGCAAGGTGTGATGAGGCCAGATATGATCAAAAGAGAGAAAAATGAGCACATTTTACAGCTGTGTTTTATTCACAATCCCCTAGAGAAGGCACAGCACATCATACATGACCACTAAGGAAAGTATCTGTGGAACAGGAGGCAAAGGGAAGAGTAGGTAAATACTTTTATCTTACTTTCCACAGGAAGGAATAGGCAATGCATGGCAAATTGTCTTAGGACTGGCCAACTGGAATAATTTCACAGGACTCTAGGGCATAAGAGTTGTCCTTGGATTTCTGGTAGCTGACTCTGGGGTGGTTGAGGTGGATATAGAGTAGCCCAGAGTATGAGAACACAGTAAAAGGAAGTTGTTGGACATGCAAACTTACTCGCTTATTCAAAAAGAGAAACTGATCACCCTCTAGCCAGGGCCACAAAACTGGATCAAGACAGCACGAAAAAACACACAAGTAAAAATAAAAAACAAATGCTGCGTTAACTATACCACAAAGAGATACTATTCTAAGCAACTTATGCACAAATCTGTTCATTTAATCAACACCACAACCTTCATGGATGTTTACCATTATTATCATCCCCATTTTTAAAATTAGGAAATTGAGGGGCAGAGTGAATATGAACTTGCCCCAAATCATAAAGTTAATGATTGGCAGAGCAATCATTTTTTCTTGGGCAACCTGGAACCAGAAAGTTTAGAAAGTTTGCTAACAATTCTCACAGAATTTTCCTCCCCTTTTGTAATCTAAGCTCCATATATGGAATTATTTTATTGAATCATTCAAAACTTAACTACTAAATCATTACTGTGTGATACTGATCTGATTCACTCTCTTCATTCTTCTCTTTCTCTTTCTATCACTTTCTTCCTTGTTTTAGAGTCCCATAGGATTTGTTCTTTATGATTTGCTATCCATTAATGAGAAGATGTACAGCCCCTGGGTATATTTTAGTAAAAGTAAATAAAATCAAAATTAGTCTTCATTCTGTAAAAGAGAAATGTGATCATTAAAGTTCCCAGATGAGTATCTTTGGGATGAGTTTAAGGATATAGTCTGTCTAGCAGGGGATTTAGCCCCACTCTTACATACTTCCCAAGATAGAACACCTGAAAAGTGTTCTCTCCTGTACTGTTATCATATACAATCTTCTCAATGAAGTTAGATACTATGATTTTCTCCATTTTATTGACAAAACACAGGATGTGAGAGTTTAAGGAATCAGGTCACAGAATAGATTAGTGATAGAGCCGAAGTGTGCTCCAGTCCTCCTAATACCATAGCCCATGGTGCAACTCCACAGGGGCATTATCAACAAAAGTGCATGAAATGAAAAGACCCCTCCCCCGTGAATCTCCTAAACTGAATAGTATTACGTCCACCTAATTTCCCTGTCTCCTGCAAATTTTTCCATCTTAGTTAAAATTTTCTTCATCTCTAATAGAAAACTGGGCTTAAAAACCTTACTCAAAAATCACTTCTGAATCTAGGCGTGGTGGCGCATGCCTACAATCCCCTCAACAGGAGGCTGAGGCAGGAGGATCACTGCAAGTTAGAGACCAGCCTGGGCTAGAAAGTGAGGTCAAGGCCAGCCTGAATTGCATAGCAAGACCCTGTCTCAAAAAAAGAAGACAAACAAACAAAAAAATCACTGTTGAGCTGGTTGTATAGGATATGCTATGTACCCCCAAGTCCTCATACTTTTGATGGGGCTGAGTCTGACACTTGTGATCAGTTTGTTGTCTAGCGCCAGGATTAATGGAGCCAGGATTAATGACGTGACTGCTACACCCGCCCAGGGGTGGAGCTGAGATACAGTATAAGGGAAGGCGGGTCTTCCTCTTGCTTGCTTCCCGGCTTCCCGGCTTCCGCCCTCTCTCTCTCTCGCCAGCGCAGATTGCGGCTTGCAGCCGCCATGAACTGTAGCCCCGTCATCCCATGCTGCCTTGGAGCCCACTTTATGGACTGAAACTCCCGAGAAACTGTAAGAATAAACCTTTCCTTCCCTAACTTTGGGCGTCAGGTATTTTGTCTCGCAACGAGCGAAAAGTAACCAAGACACTGGTCATAGTGATGCACATTTGTAGTCTCAATATTTTGGGAGCTTCAGACAGGAGAATCACAAATTTGAGCATAGCTTAGTCAATGTAGTGACTTAGTAGAACCGCATTTAAAAATAAAAAATAAAAAGGTCTGAGGATGTAGCTCAGTGTAAAGGCCCTGGGCTTAATCTCAGTACCACAAAAAATCATTTTCATCATTAAATTGAACCTGAAACTTCTTCTTGTCCACATCCTATAAATAGAATTTTTCTAAGTCAACTACTCTTGTTTGATTTCAAGTACTCATCAACTCCCAAGAAAATCAAATACTAACAGCAACCTTTAGATGTAAAAATTTCAACAAACTACAGGCATTATCAAAATCCTTGAATTCTATAGGCAACTTGAAGAATAATGACAAGATTCTGAGGGAGCATAAAAATCAACTTTTCAAAATTAAATTGTGATAGCATTCTCATCTCCAGTGTAGAAAGTCAATATACAAACAAATGTTTCTGTTAAAAATAACAAGCTTCACAATTTATTTCCAAATCTCCAAGTTTAATCAACCATTGGTATTTATAAGATTTGTTTGCTACAACTAATTTTGTTATAGAAGAATGGTAAATTGGGTAAAAACAACTTTCTTATGACAATACAAATTGGCTATGCATTGCTGTCATTCCTCGCAAAAGCAGTCTTTTGGCAAGATCTTAATTTCTCAGAGCCTCTTCGTTCATTCATAAACTGGGATAATGTCTTCTTAAATTGCCTCTCAGAGCACAATGAAAATGAAACCCCATGACCTAGATAAAACTCTCCCTGGCTCTGGTGTCCCTAAGACTCAAAGCTCTTGGAATTGGATAACAGCAACTGCTGGGGTTTTCTTAAGTATTTGAGAACATTTAATGCCAAAGATCCCACACCTTTTTCTCCTTCTCAGTCCATGTACCCTGTCCATTGGTCCAGGACTGAGAGCTGTGCTTACCTATTCTGTCTCCAAGCCAACAGAATGCCCTGCTTTTAAAGTCCTTGCAGAATTATGGTAGCCATTTTGGATTTACTATTGTCTTGCTTTGAAGTTCTGTATTGCAGTCATTATTTTGTTTTCATTGGCTCTTTTCTGCTTCTGTTTTGTTTGATTTTACTACATCTGAAGGTATAAGCAGCTATTTCAAAAACAACAAGAGGCATTATGGTAACAATTGTTGACTTCCTATCATTTTGTTTTGAAATCCTGTGTCACTTTACACTGTCTTGCTTTGATTGGCTTTATTCTGTTTTATTTTGCTTGGTTTCATTCTCTCTAAAATAAAATGTAAAAAAGTAAAATTTTTGTAGAGCACTGTGGAACTCACCCATGACCCCACCACTCTGAGAGGCTGGGGCAGGAGAATCACAAACTGGAGCCCAGCCTGGGAAACTTAGTAACTTAATGAAAACCTGTCTCAAAATAAGAAAACAAAAAAGAATGGGAGAGGCTGGGGATATAAATCATCAATAAGCCCCTCAAAAAAAAAAATAAGCCTTGCAAGCTACAGTAGTACATTTCTGTATTCCCAGCTATCTGCCTCCTGAGGCAAGATGATTGCAAGTTTGAGGTCACCCTGGGCAATTTAGCAACATCTTGTTTCCCAATAAACTGAATAGGGAGATATAGCTTGGATAATTGCCTATCAAGCATGAGGGTATGGGCTCACTCCTTAGTGCTGAAGAACAAAGTTAGCCTCTCAGATATTTTCCTTGATCTTACCTTTCTCCAAAACAGAAGGGACTAAGTCCAACATCAGTGCAGCAAATATCCACCTTTCCTTTCACAGCCTATCTTACTCAGTTACACCAGTAACAATAGTTATCTAATCTCTCCAATTTGTGTTATCTGGCAGGATGAATGCATAGCAGTGCATGGACAAAGAATTAGTAAATTAAGTCAGGGCAGGCAATGCTTTTTGTTTGAAAATAAACAAATTGTCATAGCTGCCAAAACACATACACACACACACTCACACACATACACGCACTCACACACATACACACACTCACACACACACTGTGAATCATGTTTAAACATGCTTCATGCTCTGTCCCTGGGTTGAGTTTAGCAAATAATTTTAAACAAAATGGTAAAATGGTAGGAGAAAAATTGCACATTGCTAAGTGACACATTGCTGAGTGACACATTGTTGAGAAATACATTACTAGGTGATTTTACCACAAAACATACTTACTAACAAAGCTGGATACTATGTCACTAGACAATATATCTTAGAATTACCATTATATAAGTGGTAACATCACTGACGGTAACATCATTACAGAGTGCATAGTTTGTATCTGAATAAAATGAAGAAAACAATGAGTTGAAAAAATAAATAGCAAAATGCACCACCTCTATTCATTTATGTTTGCCTCACTTCTGAACAGGTTAGAGAAGAAGTTGGCAACGTGACCATCCTCATTAACAATGCTGGCATTGTGACGGGGAAGCTCCTCCTTGACACTCCAGACCATATGGTGGAAAGATCATTTTATATCAATGCCATCTCTCACTTCTGGGTAAATTTTTTCTTTTTTTTTTAACTGTTAGGCATGAAACTCCCATGAATTTCTATAAGTGACTATTCATACTTGTCTGTAAATGTATCATTTGAGTGTTTTCTATTGATAAATTGATGTGATCTCCCCCTCACTGTGTTTCAACCCTGAGACACCCAGCTTGATTTTTCCTGATCTTGTACTATTCCAAATTCTCAGGAAAATTCTCTTCCTTGTACTGTCTCCAATTTGACTCTTAAAGTTACTAAGCCATTCAGATATCTTTCTACTGTAACACAAACTGAAATGTGTCATCAATCACACAAGAGAGATTTAATTTGTTCCTCGTCAACAAAGAGTTTTTGAGCCGTGGTTATTTTTAGAGAGGTGACATATACATCAAGACTGCGGAGGAAGGAGATGAAGCAACATTTATTGAGTACATATTGTATACTAGGTTCTTCAATTGCATCTACAGCCATGATGCATTTACATTCTCATTTTAAAAATAAAAAAGCTGGATTGCAAAGTGTTTAAGTAAATTCCCCAAGCTGGGTAAATTGGTAAGTGGTGGCTCAAGCTTACAAAGCGAAGAAGTGAGTGGACAAAAAGAACATTTTTAGGAGGAAAAATAGTCAATTTATAACTCTGGAATGTCTTTCACGACCCCCAGAGTAGCTAGATAGCACTTTCTACCAGTAGTCAAACTGTCTTTGATCATGGAAATGTTCTTCATCTGTTTTCTAACATAGCAACCACTAGTTGTCTGTGGCTATTGAGCACTTGAAATGTGATTGGTGAAACTAAGGGACCACTTTTAACTTTATGTCATTTTATTCATTTACATAAATATTTAAATATCCACAGATGTTTAGAGACTATGGCCATGGGCATTGCAGCTCTAGAGAGTGGGCAAGAGGTGGAGGAGGCGGAGTCATCTCCATTGGGAGGGCTTCCACTTAACGCTGTGGCAGAACGAACGGGAACCAGCAATCGATGGGGCATGCAGGAGTACAGATGACTGAAAACAGGACTGCAGGGCATGTTGGGAATGATGCAGAAGGCAGGTCCTTGTTCATTTGTTTCTCTGAGGCCAGGACCTTAGAATGAGTTTGCTTTCAATGTATTTTTCCACTCAACACTTTCATGTACTCTTCTCAGTCCTCAGAACTATTTCCCTGGTCTTCTTTCACAGTAACTGGAAAGAAAATGGGAAACCCCACTGGTGCCCAACAAACCAATCTTAACCACTACAAACTAAGCAACTCACAAAATTCTTGGCATATAGCAAGTGTTCCATACAAATTTTTTGAAAACGATTGATTTCTTGTCCAATACTACCACACTTCAAAAGTTTTCCTTTTAGTAAGTAGAGCTAAGGTGCACCCAACTGTAATCAATTCACAAATCCAGAAATCATCTTTGATTTTTCCCTATCCATCAATATGAACATCTCAGCTCTCCCTGAAAAATGTGTTTAAGTGTGCTTTTCTCCATCACTGCTATCAGTCTCTGGTTCAAGCAGTTTTCATCTCTCATGGACAGATTTTCATGGAGTACATGTGAGGCTGTGGATATCCTTCCAACACAATCAAATCATTTCACTCTCCAGTTCAAAAATATTCCTAGATTTCCAAAGGCATTTAGAACGACATACAGTAGCCTGTCATGACTTGTAGGCCCTGGTATGATGCAGCAATATCTGCCATATCTGTCTCTTTTCCCTCATGTTTTTAATGTTCTGCTCACTTTCTATGCTCCAAAGATCCTGATTAAATGCAAAACATGTTAAGTCTTTTCATCTGAGGGTCTTGCCACCAACTCTCCTTTCTTTAACAAGAAAGCTCTTTCTCCTGACTCACTTAGGAGCCCTTTCATACACTGCAGGCTTCACATAGTCATTAATCTTACACTTTTACGTTATATGTAGGTTCTGTTGTTTACCTTGAATAATTTACACAATATTAACAAATATATATAAGCTGTCTTCGTATATATCAGCCCAGTTATAAAGAGGATTCTGAGAAGCCACTAGAATAAAAAATTCAGCTTCCATATGAAGATGATGAAAGGAATCTTCACTCCCTTTTAGAATCTGAAGTTTTAAAAATTTTTTCTAATGTTCTGATTAGCTCAACTGTTCCAAAGCTAGGAAGACAAACTCAAAGAATATGTCTATGCCAAGCAGTTGACAGGTTTCCTTTTTTTAAAAATGTCCTTCAAACCTGCCAGGGTTTCTGGTTCGATGAGAAATGACCTCCCTTACTACCTGTAGGTTGGAAGGGACCCTGCAAGCCATAGAATATGTCTGACTCCAATTTCCTGGAAAGGCAGCTTGACAACCATTGGTTCTACATGTAAACTACAACCATTGTTCCTTAGGAGTAGCCTTGTTATACATGATGAAATGACATGCTTATGATCTGGTTGCCTTATCAAGTTACACAATATCCTTGCAAAAAGAAGGTCTGATTATTACTTAACATATGTAAATAGGTGCATCGTCATTAAAAAAATGAAGAATCTAAGTAACAATCATTATAATAGTTTTGGCCAAAGGCCCTCTGCAAGTTTATGGAAAAGGGCAATGAAAATCTTTCATTAGCTCTATGACATGACTTGACCGTTTATAGTTACATGGTGATTAGCTAAGTCAAATTTCATTCCATATATTTTGTTAAGTTTAGTTCACTAAGATTCACTTGAATTCCAACTACTATTATTATCATCACTGTTACATTCCTTTGATAAGTCACTCCATTTATAATCTAAATTCAGATTTCCCATAAGAATTTTTCCCTGGATTCTGGGAGTATCCGTTGAATTAAAAAACATTGAAAAAACTTTCTATCCTGCTTGTATAAGTATAATTTCTTAACTATATAGATCCAGAAGAAAGACAAAGTACTTTCTCATATATCAATTAAAAAATAGAACACTAACCACATTAAATGTCTCTCATTGACTCCGTAATCCAGCCCTACACAGTGTGCCCTTCACAGATCCAACCAACTGCAGATAGAAATATTTGAAAAGAAAATGCACCCACAGTGAACATGCATATATTTTTCCTTCTCACTACTTCCAAAATAGTGTATTGAATTGGGTCTTACAAATAATCTAGAAATGATGCAAAGTGAATGAGAAGATTACATAGTTTATAGAGTATACTATTTTATATAATGGACAGGAACATCTTTGGATATTGATATCCTGTGCAAGAAGTCCTGGAACTGAGTTCCCTCTGATATCAAGAACAACTATGTAAGCAATGCTATGGCCTAAACAGACTCTGTAGCATAACTCTGAGCACTTGATCCCTAACTACTTTAGTTATGCTATTGAAGAGTTAAATCAGATAACTAAAACTTGTCACATACAAAAGATCTGAAGTCCTTTAAAAATTATAACTATTATATTATCATTTACCTGTGTAATCTGCACAGAGAACAGAGTCTTATCTTTTCACAGATAAAGAATGAACTTCTAATATCTCTTACTACAGAGCACTGAATATTTCAAGATCAATTTTAAACTACAAGGTCTCTTGCCTTTATCATAAGTGTCTTTTGCTAGTAAATTTTCATATGTATATATGTGTATGAGCTTAAACATACACAAAGGTACAGGTAGCTGTAAAATAATACCATTTTAGTTTTTATTAATAACTTTAAAATATAGTTAACCTTAGTATTGTGTAAAAAGTTATGGTATACAATACTTTAGATTTATCATCTTAATTGAAATTTTACAAGAAATGCCAAAATTGTGCTTGGCAGCTCAATTTCTGTTCTGTATGAATTTTAACCACTTTAAAAATGTTATGGGTCACCCAAGAATTTCTCATTAGTTTTCACAATTTAATATTTTATTAGTAACAATAACTACTTACTAAAGTAGATACAAAATACTTGTTTGCTCAGATGTTAATATTGCTTTACATATTTTGTTTTTTAAATAATCCTTCTTATATCATCAATCAAAAACTTCAACTAACAACAGATTTATTATTCACTTGTCAAACATATAGGTGAATATCTTGAGGAAAAATTCATCGAAGGCATACCTACAATTATAGAAATTCTTATTACACATGTAGCATAGGAGATATATTTTATCACATTTTCCATATTCTAGAAAGCATTCAGATGGAGACAATACGTTCTGATTATTGATAAAACTTTTCTAATGGTTGAGGTCCTTCATTTATTTTTTCATAATAAGAAAATCCAAAATTATTACTCCTGAATTTCTCATGAATTTATCTAAAAACACAGTAAAAAAAATTGTGAAGGAAGGTTATAGATTGGTCAATTTGGGTGTTTTATAGTAGCTTTTCCTTATCTACTAGATAAGGAAAAAACTGGAGAAAAAATCTTCCAGTTATTTTGATCAAGTTTTAAAAATGGAAACAACAAGCAAAATTACACTTGATGCTATTTCTCACCTAGTCTCACTTTCCTAGTGATCATTTTTTAGTGTTACCTTTTTCATAGCAAAAATCTGAAAAGAAAGACATATTGTTTTTCAAAAAAATATAAATTTTGTTAAAATATGCACATATAATGTATATGTGCTGGAAGTATATAAACCCAATAAAGAAAGCACCACAGTCAAGTAGGTGGGTATAACATATAGATTGCAAAATGTTCCAACAGCAGTTGCTATAGTTTGGGTCCCTCTACCTATTAGATGATTTATCACATCAAAGCACTCTCAAGCCTGAAAATCAGGCACTACTGATAACAGCTTGCAGAAAAAGCTCAAGTAGTTCTTTAAGAATAAAATTCTTTGAGTAAATGAAAATCCAAAATGGTACATTTTTTGTAACTCATTCCAATGTGAAAGCTTAACCAAGCCAGGCATGGTGGCGCACACCTTTAATCAGCACTCAGGAGGTTGAGGTAGGAGGAGCGTTGTGAGTTCAAGGCCGGCTTGGGCTACAATGTGAGTGCAAGGCCGACTTGAGCTACATAGTGCAACACTGTCTCAAAAAACTAGGGCTGGGAGTTTGGCTCAGTGGCTTAAGCGCCTGCCTGCCAGGTGCAAGGTTGTGAGTTCAACCCCCAGTGCCGGAAAAAAAAAAAAAAAAGCTTAACCAACATATCTATATATGTAACTGTAGTCTGGAAATACTTTTAAGCATAAGAAGTTCATTTGTTAGCTTTTTCTCTGAAAAAAGTCTCATATAAATACAATAAAATAAAATTAAACAATTCTGATGCTTTTATGTATTACACATAATAAAATTATTTTATTTTATTATAGGTACTACCTACCAAACAAGTATGATTTGTTCACATATTTACTTTGGTTATGGGCAATGTATAACCTGGATTCACATGTAAATCTCTGTCAACTTCCCAAATACTAAAAATACTTTCAAAAAGTTGAAATACATTCTTGACAATAAACAGCCAATTTATGAAGATAAATGAGTGTTTCTATGACCAATCCGTCTTTAAAATGTTTGTTAAAGAGCTGTGCCCTGATAAACAAATGAGAACACAAATGAATTCTTGTACAGTAGTCCATTATCTGATTTTGCTTTCTGCAATTTCGGTTACCTGGGGTCAGACATATTTTGAAAACACTACATAAAAATTTCCAGAAATAAATAATTCATAATTTTAAATTCTATGCTATTCTGAATAGCAGAATGAAATCTCACACCAAACCACTCTATCTCTACTAAGACATAAATCACCCCTTGTCCAGAACATCCACAATGTATGTGTCTCCCACTTCCCAGTCACTTAGCAGCTGAGTTATCAGACAACTGTTGTGGAGTCACAGCGCTTGTGTGCAAGTAACTCATTTCATTTAATAATGTCTTCAGGGTACAAGAGCAGTGATGCTAGCAGTTCAGCTATGCCAAAGAGAAGCTGCAGTGTGCTTTTAGGTGCAAAGGTAAAAGTTCTTCATTTGGTAAAGAAAGAAAAAAATGGTATGCTGAGATTTGCTAAGATTTATACTACAAGAGATATTTTGAGAGAAGACAGAGACCACATTCACATAACTTTTATTACAGTATATTCATATAGCTGTCTGTTTTACTATTCATTATTCATGCTAATCTATTACTATTCTTAATTTGTAAATTAAATTTTATCACAGGTGTTCATGTACAGAAAAATGCAACATATACTTAGGGTTCACTACTATGTATGGTTTCATGCATTCATTGAAGTCACTGAATGTATCCCCTATGGATAAAGGTGGCTCACTTATAATACCTAATCACTTTCTTTCTATGAGGGAAAGTGTTCCTGAGCTGAAAACACAGGAAACTAGTATCAAATTCAGTTCCAGTTCAAAAGCAAGTACATATGCAAATATTGTACAGATACACTTGCCAAAACTATATTTGTCTACACCTCACTAGGTCTGTCACATGGTCCCTGCGACATGATGCCCCCTGGAACTCAGGCTCTAGATCCTTCACAAGTGTTTTGGAAGATAACAACCAGCTCTTGTCATTCCTAATTAGCATATGATCACAACTGATGCAATAAGAGTTTTCAGTTTTTAATTTTGAAAGATGTAGATGTCCTCACCCCAAGAAATAAATGCGTCAATTGCCACTGTACTTGAACATGAAATGTCAAAAGAGGTCAACAGTCCCCAGGTAAGAAGTCACTCACCCATTAGTTCAGCAATTATAGAACAGGGTTAGTGACTTAAAAGTAAATACACTATTCTTTGCTCCCACGGCTGCTCTCTGTAGGTGAGCACATTTGGACAGATTTTCTAAAACCATAAAAAAAAAATTCTGACATTGTAAAATCACAAATATCATAGAAATAGATGTTGAGAATTGTCCAAATTTTATTAAAATCATTTATGGAAGAACCAGCAGAATGATATAGCTGACAAAATGATAATATGAGAACCTGGATTTACATACTCATGGGGAAAGCAAGTTGGACTAAGGTACCTAAACTCTTAACTCTGGTATTATCTTTTATAGCAGATCAAAAGAAAACACTTAATTGCTTTCTGCATGTTAACTTCTAATTTTATAAGATATGAACTATCTAGATCTTAATCACAACCAAAGTCACATCTCCCCACAACGTGAGATGACACTCAAGCAAGTTTAGTAGAAAATGCCCTAGCACGAAATCACTTCTGCCTTGTTTCCAAGATTTTGATCGTTATTAATGAACAAGGTTTAAGAAAAAAGTAGTATTAGGGAATAGAGAATGGGAGATTAACCCGATGACCTATGAAGTGCAGGATAAAGAAGTGGGATTTTTTTTTTTCATGGCAGGGAGACTTAGAAAATGGAATTAATGCCATGCTTGCAGATGGACAGGTGAAGTTCACAAAAACAGTTATGAATATAAATCATAATAAACAATTCCAAAGTATATGTACTTTACTTGCAAGGTATGTTTATCTTGCACTGAAATTCACTTTTTCCTTGAACAACATACCCCATTTTGTAGTCCTCTAGGGTAAAGAAAGTCTTGTTAATGGTAAGTCTGGAAATCAAAATGGAATTAAATTTTAATACAAATAGTGGGAAACTACATGAAAGAATTCAGCATAGTATAAAATCTAAATATTAAGACTTTAGTCAACCATAAATGTAAAAATCTCATTTGAGTCAATTAAAGAGCTTCTTCCAAAGGAAAAAAATCATATATCCTACAAATGAACACATAGTAAACCCTAAACTCCTTGTGAGTGGTGGCTGTTTGCTTCCTACTTTTGTACTTCCACAAGATTTATTACATGTGACTATTAAATTATTTGTTAAATGAATTAGCAAATTCATCATATACTTACCGAAGAAATAAAGTAATACATGAATGAAATAATGACACGGTATATTTCTATCTTCCAGACTTATAAAGCCTTTCTTCCTGCTATGATTAAAGCTAACCATGGTCACTTGGTCTGTATTTCAAGTGTAGCAGGACTGGTTGGTATTAATGGACTAGCAGGTCAGTACTTGACTTCGTTATGTATCCGTTCATTCCCTAGTCAATAGCACTCACAAATTATAACTCTTGCAAGAAAGACAGAAGGTCTTCGTGCCCCAGTGTAAATCTTGGAATATTTGAATCTGTTTATTTTCCAGAGTTCCCTTCTATTTTCATACTTATAATGGCAGTGGTAGAGGAAGATGGAATCCTTCTTAGGAAAACAGAAGAATGTTCTTATTTGTTCATTGGTCTTATTCGGGTAACAGAAATTGCAATGGTCTCTTCTTTTCATTGGTTGCGTAGCATGGAGACAAAGTGAAGTGTCTAGTTGCATACATTTTAGCAACAAGCTAATTCCAGAGACAAGCTGAATAAAGAAGGAGGTTTTTTTCTTTTTTTAGATAATTCCAAGAATTAACTTGCTGCACTCTATAATTGATAATTCTTTACTTTGTTCTAGATTATTGTGCAAGTAAATTTGCAGCCTTTGGTCTTGCCGAGTCTCTCTTCTTTGAATTAAGCCAGATAAAGGAAAATAAGATAAAGACCACCATCGTTTGCCCCTTTTTTTTCAATACTGGAATGTTTGGGGGCTGTACAACCAAGTAAGTGAACTCTTGCACCAATCCTTGCTTTTATAAAAGTGGTCTAATATAAGTATATCATTTTGAAGTTTTGAAATATGACAGTAAAACAAAGGAAAATTTGAAATGATTAATTCAGTAAAAATTCAACAAATATGAAATTGATAAATTTATTTAATTTTAAAATAATGATATGAAGTTTAGGGAGTGGTAAAAACTTATACCTGAAATGCTAGTCAGAATATTACAAGATAACTGACAAATTGGTAATAAGAACTTATTAAAATAGTTAACAAAAGGAAATTAAAATCTAAACATCCCCAAAGAAAAAATGTTTTGTAAGATTGAGTAATATATATGAGGAAGTGTTAGGGTGCTATTTTGTTATGAAGGTTAGATTTACCTTGAACAGTCTGAACTGGAAAGTAAATGAAATACCAGCACTTTCCCAGTTAATATGAGGACTAGTATAGTTATTACAATTGTGAGAAAAGGAACTGATGTCATCCAAGTAATATACTTCAACCATATTTTTAATAATGACAGACAGCTACCAATAGAGGTGGAAAGGCACAGAGGCTACTCAGAGTCTAATAGAGCGATGAAATTAAATAGAAAGTTCCCAAGCAGATGGCAAAGAATTGACAGAATATAGAGTGAAAAACTTTCTACCATGGAGACATCTACTAAATGAGTCAAAATTAGCAAAGGCACCCATTTAAAATCTTTGAGAATGATCAAAAGGTATGCCAAAAGTTGATAGGCATTTATAAAACAAAACCTATGGAAAGTCAGTCAGAATACTGGCATTTGGGGTAATACTACATCTGTCCCTCGTGGAATAGCTGTTTCTGTGGGCTTGGCAACCAAGGGGCAATTTCCACCTTTCCAAAGCTATCCTATGTACTTTAACATCGATGAGCACTGACAGAGTTCATTTTCAACAACTCCTAGCAGTAGAAGCCTACATGGCGTGAATAGCCTCAGGCAGAGATTTGTTCCTCCAACTGTCATTAAGCAGGCAAAAACTGGGGAGTAATGATTGGTAAAGGAAGCAGTTTCTCTTTCCATATCAGTTCTTTGCTTTAAGAGAGCAGCTCCAATAAGCTTGGTAGTGAAGTGTCAATTCCTGAAGCTCCTAAGATAGAAGACTAATTTTAGGAAGATTTATTAGACAGTTAATATCACCAATCTTATCATCCCAAGGTCTGGACCGTGGAAAATCTACACAAGATGGTTGCAGTGACTGGATGGCACAAACAGTACCTGCCATCCATCTGCAACTTTTGTGTTCTGATTTATAGAGTCAATATGGGTGAAGTAATTAGTGCAGAATTATCACTGTATCTCCTGTGCCATAACACAGGTTCTACTATGTGAAGCCCAAAGCCAGTCTCATAGACGGGCATCTCTGCCCCTGCCACAGGACCTGACTTCAATTAGATAAGACCATTAATCAAAATATTTTCAAGAAAATAATAGCACAACCAATTGGCAAACTGTGGAGGTTAAAACCTGGGTGCTATATGAGAAGTAGAGAGCTGGGGATTTAGCTCAGTGGCTTAAGCACCTGCCTGGCAAACACGAGGTTGTGAGTTCAATCCCTGGTATAAAAATAAATAAATAAATGAATGAATAAAAAATTGTGTTTTACATATTTACAGGAAGAAGAGAAACCAGGAGCTTAGCTAGAAGATTAGCAAAAGAGAACAGTAAAAGATTGTCAGCTAAAGTCGCAGTCGTCTCTGACAACTAGGAAAACTTTATTTATGCCTAAGACCACATGGTCTGAGAAATGACACCAAAGCTCCACATTGACAGTAGAACAGGGAAATAGACTTCACTTAAGTAATCCAATCATGTCACTAAATAAGCAAGCAAACAATCATGACAAGCCCCATGAGAGAGCGCTGTCTAAAATATGTTATTGGAAATGTTCACTTTCAACCAAATTTATAAGTTATACAAAGAAATGGGAAAGTATGACCCATACACTGAAAAAATGCAGAAAGTAAAAGGTATCTTTAAGGGGACCTAGATTTTGGAGTAACAAAATTGAAAGAGCTATTAAAATATATTCAAAGATCTAAAGGAACCCATGTTCAAAAAAATGAAAAGAAAATATGGTGTAAATGTCTCAACAAATATCAATAGGTAAAAAGTATAAAATATAAATTTGAAAGTAGAAAAGAAAAATAACTAAAATAAATGATACACTA
>RJWM01034550.1:0-19629 GCA_004363535.1 Dasyprocta punctata | reverse complement strand
TGGCTATTACTCTGCTAAATTATTTGAAAATACCCTAATTATTTTTGTAAAATTAATAAGTGTGAAAATCTCAAATTTGGTCTTCATTGCATACGAGATTTTATCTAAGTCCATATACTAAAAGAGTATTATACCGAAGCGTTTGACATATGAAGTAAAATGCCCTTTATGCTATACTAACAGAAGTTCGTGTGTGTGTGTGTGTGTGTGTTTGAATTAAATTTATTGGTAGATTTTAGGTGTATATATAATGATCACAATCATCACAGGAATTTGTACTTGTACATGATATAACTGGATTCTTTTTTTTTCCTATTCCGTGCCCTCCCTTCCAGCCATCTTCTCCTCCTTATTCATAATTTTCATTTTCATTTTCTCCTTCTTTTCTCAGTTTTTTTTCTTTTTCCTTCCTTCCTTTCCCCCTCTCCTCCCTACTTACCCTTTCCATTTGGACATTTTCTTCCTAATTCAAAATACGTATTATACATTTTGGTCCTTATTTACACTTTTGGTTTCTCACATGGAACAAACAATGCAGTATTTGCACATGTCCAATTTATTTCACTTAGGAGTATGGTTTCAAGGTACACGCACTTACCTAGAAATGTCTCAAGTTTACCCTTCTTTATAGCAGAGTAGTACTCCACTGTATACAAAACCCACATTTTCTTTATCCATTCATCAGTTGATGGGCATTTGGGTTGCTTCCAAAAGGTAGCTATTACAAACTGTACTGCTATAAACATGGGTGTGCATTTATCACCGTGGTACAGTGATTTTAATTCTTTAGGGAAGATACCAAGAAGGGAAATAGCTGGATTGAATGGAACTTCTACTCCTGGTTTTTTGAGAAATTGTCACACTGATTTCCACAGTGCTTGCAAGTCTACATTTCCATCACCAGTGGAGAAGGGTTCCTCTTTCCCCCAAGCCCTACCAGCATTTATTATTGGTTTATTTCTTCATGATAGTCATTTCTTCTTGAGTGAGATGGAATCTGAGCATTCTTTTCATTTGCATTTCTCAAATGACCAATGATGTTGAACATTTTTTCATATTTATTTGCCATTTCTACTTTTTCCTCTGAAAGTGTCTATTCATTTCTCATATACATTTTTGATTGGGTCTTTAAATTTGAGGGGTCTGATTTTTTTTAGTTATTTACATATTCTAGATAGTAGTCTTTTGTCTGAGCAACTGCCACCATAATTTTTTTCCTGTTCTGTGTGTTGTCTCTTTACTCTGTTGGTGGTTTCTCTTACTTAATAAGATGAGAACCCAGTTGTTGATTCTTTGTGATAGTTCCTGTGAGAATGGGGTTTTGTTAATAAAATCTTTGCCTACACTAATGTCTTCATGAGTTCCACCTATTCTATCTAGGAGTATATTTAGTGTTTGTTTTAATATTTCAATTTTTGATTCATTTTGATTTTAGTTTAGTGCATGGCGAAAGATATGGGTCTAGTTTTAATCTTCAGCATGTGGAAAGCCAGTTTTTCCAGCACCATTTTTAAAGAAGCTATATTTCTTCCAGTGAAGGTGTTTGGTACCTTTGTCAAAGATAAGGTAACTGAGTATGTTTTGAGTTGATTCTGCATCTTTTAATCTGTTCCATTGATCCTCAGTTTTTTTTTTCCAGCACCACACTTTTTACCACAGTACATTTGAAGCATAATCTTAAGTCAGGAACTGTGATGCCCCCTACTCTACCTTTATTGCGCAGAACTGCCTTTCCTGTTCTAGGTCTCTTTTTGCTCTAAGCGAATTTCAGGACTGTTTTCTCTAATTCTGTGAGCTATACCATTGGAGTTTTGATCATCATTGTGTTAAATCTGTATAATAGTTTTGGAACTATTGCCATTTTCAGTACGTTGGTTCTTCTAAACCAAGAGCAAGGAATATCTTTCCATTTTCTGATATCCTCTTCAATCTCATTAACAGAAGTTGGAGGTGAATAAAATAAGTAATTTATATAAAGGAAGAGGTTGCTAATGAAGATTAAACTTCTGAAGTTCTATCGTATTTCACAGTATATTATTTTATTAACTTCAAGAAAAAAGAAAACACCTCACCAAATTTTTAGTATCTATCATTATTCAACTAAATAGACTACTTTAAAAATAAAATTCCTGTGGTAAACTGCTGAACCTGGTCATTCAGAAAGTCTTCTAATTATTTTTATGATTTTTTTCTTAATAGTTGAGTACTATCCCTTATGTTTATTTCAGGTAAACATCAATTCATAATGCAGTACATAACTGTTACAGTGGTCTTTGTTTCTCTGGCTGTGTTTTTCTTGTCAACCCAAATCCAATCTAATGTATTTCTAGCCCAGAAATTATTCCTCATAATTGCACATATACTTTTGATCAGCTTACTAAAATTAAGTATAAAAGCCCTTTAATTTCATTTTCAAAAGACAATTTAACACTTTGAAAAGGCATTCCAAGGTCTCCAAATTGATAATACTTGGCTCAAACACAAAGCACTTTTATACAGCCTGGAATCGTTAATATACTTTCTCTAATCCTCATAATAAGCTTAATAATACTTAGTTACTCCAGTTTTACAGCTGAAAAAACTGAGGCCAAAAGAATTGAACTAATTTTCCAAGTAACATAGCTAACAAGAAGAGGCATTTGTCTTTGAACACATCTCTCTAGATTCTATAAACTACTTAATGAAAAACAAATTTAGGAAAATGACATGTGATGTATTCATCCTGGAAATAAAAGTTTCTATTACCATTCCAAAGAATGGAAGCATTGCATAACAACAAATGCATCCTAGTTTGATTAATTTGGCATTTTCCAAACATATTGGACTGCATTCCCTTTTTCCTGTTATACTACTTTTGTCACTAGCAGACTACAGTAATGGTATTATTTGTCAGCCTAATACACATCCATATACCTCTTTTAATGGCTTTTCTATAACACTGTTTCTACTCCATGTGGCCATAGTTGTGCTATCAGTTATATATGCACTTTTTTTCTCCACAATGCTACTCTCATTGTTCGGTGAAATCACATATCTGGCACTTTGAAACTAGCAAATGATGCAGGGAATGCCAAGTGGAATCTTTCCTGTGTAGTGGAAAAGTTACTCTCCCAGAGGTGCCTTTATGTCACATTTACATAAAATGTTGAAGTGGAACAAAACCAAATAATGAGAGAATAACTGAATCTTTCCTATGTCCAACTATGCCTAAAATAAACTTTGCCTTAGAATTTAAAAAAACACAAAAGTCATGGAATTTCCTTTTGGAGCAATCAAATTTGAATTGAAGTTCTACCGTTACTTGTCATCAAAAATAACCCCAACACATAAGAATATTTAACATTTGTGTTGCGTGCAACATACTTTGTCAAAAATACCACAGATTTAAGCTTTATAAAGTATTTAATTACCTTCATAACACTGTAGGTTTCAGTAAGCAACTTTCCCAGGTGTCTTTACAAATGTTATTTCTCTGACATATGATACATACACAACTGCCCACTGAAATGCTGCTAGCTAAGTTTCTCCTTGTCATTGTTTATCACTATATATGTATATCACCCATAATGGATTTGAATTGAATTAACGTTTACCTTGTTAATTCAACCCAGTCTTTTGTCTTGTTTTCTAGAAGCTTTGCACCTAGATAAGGATTTTTGCTAGCGGTTTATTAAGGTGCTATGTTTAGATGAAGCTTATACAGGAATAATAAAAATAAGACCAGAGGAATCCTACACACATTCAGATAAATTCTAGTTTCAATGCCATGCCTTGTGGAGTTCTAATCCAGGGGTGACCACAGAGTCTTCCTCTCAGTACTAAAGCGGCTCTCATTTCCTGAGGGCAACTCTAAGGAGAACCTGTAACTGCAATGCTGAGCAGCTGCTACTCACTGAAACAGTGAGTTGGTGGTTTCTAGTCAACTGAAATCTCGAACTCCTTCCATAATGAATCTGAAGTAGCTCTGAGAATACTTAAGTCTTACATCAAATCAATTTAGATAACTCAGCTCAATCAAAAAATATAGTGACTGCTTAAGTTTAAAAAAAATTACAGTAAACAACACATTTCTATTAGTCACCTCAAAATATTTTCTCTTGCTTTGAACACACTTATCCTACCCTATTATTCTTGCCACTTTCTGAAGCAGTTCTATAAGTGCTTTCATGTCTGTACTTGATCTGCACAGCTGTCTTACTCTTCAGGAATTTATTCAGAACATTTACCTTCATGATCATTTTGACTTGGGGGAAGAATCAGAAGTCCCACAGTGGCAGATCTGGTGAATCAGATGGGTGAGAAAACCTTAATGATTTTATGAGCCTTCCTTCCCATTGGATTGTATGGGCAGCAGCCTTTGCACTACCTTTTGAACATGCCTCATAAAGACATGATGACATAAGTATGCTTAAAGTGAAGAGGAATATTTTAAGGCGATTAATGGCAATGTGTCTTACTGTGATCATTTTATTTAAACACCATAATTTTTGATCAATGCTTGTACATCCCACCTATGGAATTTAATTTCTGTGTTAACTTGGACAAGTTCTTTCACTTCTATTTGTCCTAGAAATAATAATACATTCTTTTTCTTTGTCAAGTTTGGAGGTGATGTATTTAAAACCTTTGTCAGATAATTGGCACTCAATGGCTAATAAGTTTTAATCATATGTGCATGTACTTGTTTGATATAAAAAAAGAATTTAGGTGTAAATTTTAAACAAAGTTTCTCTCTTTAAACAAAAAAGCCAACAGAGATTACATATTTAGCACATGTCAAATTGCTTTACAATCTTCATTCTTCAATGGTGTCCTAAACTCTAAACCACAAGGCACCTGCCCCAAAAGTTTCAGTTTCCTTCTTTATAGGCTACTCCCTAGAGCCTCTACTAGTCTATCTTCAATTTACCTTCTATATTAATTTTTGAGGTTGCTGTTGTAGTCAAGGATTGCAAGGAAAACAATTACATACAGGACACATAATTTACAGTATTATTTATAATGGTCACCCAAGGAGTCAAATACAAAGATAGTGCAGGAAATCTGTCCACAACACTAAACACCTAGAAAATCTACCTGAAGGCCTGGATCCCATGGCAATTACCTGCATGAGTTCAGTTGAAAACCTAAAGCCAATGACAATGCCTCCCATGAGTTCAACTGGAGGCCTAGAGCTCACAACAATGACTCAGACAAGTCTGTTTCATGGATCTGTGCTGGGTAGGCACAAAGGTGGAAGCTAGAAAGTCTATGTCAGTGGGGTGAAGGGTCTGTGCTAGGAGGCTGAGGGTTCTACACTGGAGCAAGAAGCAATGCTCAAAATAAGGACCAGGGATCCCATGAAAAGTACCAAAGCCATCCTCAGCGACAATGAGGTCCTGAGCCCTCTGACAATGGAAACTGCTGAGTTCATATCAGGAAGCCAGCGTGACAAACTTCTGGATCTCCCCCAGTCCCTCAGAACCAGGAAGGGACACTTGATGTAAGGACCAGAGTTCCCCCAAAGTGAACCAAAGCCATTCTCAGCAACAACAAGGTCCTGAGCTCCTCCAATGAGAACGGCTAAGTTCATATCACGGAAGAAACTCCAAAAGCTCCTCCAGGAGAACCAACAGCTCCAAACAACACCACCACTTAAGAGAATCCCCAATGCTGCTTTTTCCTCTCTAGGTCTCCACTGGCAACAGTCTCCACTGGCAACAATCCTCATTTGGGCCATTCACACTCAGTACCATGCTGATTCAGTTCAGCTGGTGGTTAAGTTGACCACCAGTTACCAATCCACTATAGTTACCAGAACAAAGTACCACAGTGTGGCTGTCATAAATGACAGTAATTTATTTTCTGACAACCCTAGTGGCTGGAAGTATGAGGTCAAGATGTTGGGAGCTTTGATTTTTCTTCTGCAAGATGTCTCCTGGGCTTGCAGATTATGATCCTTTCCATGTCTTCCCATGATCTTTCCCCTGTGTCATAATCTCTCTCTCTCTCTCTCTCTCTCTCTCTCTCTCTCTCTCTCTCTTTTGGTACCAGGAATCGAACTCACAACCTCGTGCCTTCCAGGCAGGTGCTTATGCCACTGAGCTAAAACCCCAGCCTTTGTGTCATAATCTCTTAAAAGGATACTAATCATGTTGAATTAAAACCCACCTTTGTGATTTCATTTTAACTCAATTACCTCTTTAAAGATTCTTATCTCCAAATATGGTCATGTTCTCAGATACTGGAAATTAGAACTTCAAATTATAAAAGAAGGGTGGGAAGAAGTGCCACAACTCAGCATGCTATCGGAATCTTCTGGATTTGGATTCTCCTGGCTGGTTATGCCAACATGTTATTGGGCAGCTCCTTCTAAAAGTCACTCACAGGCAAACATTACCAGGTTTTGAGTTGCTTGCTCTCCTTCAGGAGTTGCCTTCCAAATTCTTCTTGAGGGTCTTATACAAAGAACTGAATGAAACAAGCAAAAGACAGTGGCAAAGTTTATTTGAAAAAGTGAGAGTGAGGGAGAAACTGACTCTCAGAGGGAGCTTGGGCCAAGTAAAAGAGGAAAAAGGCAAGATAAAAGAATACCCTGGAGAAAACAAAGGGATACCATGAGAAAAGCCATGATGGCAAGCTCTTTGTATCTGTGTCCTTTTATACCATCCACATCTCAAGAAAACCTATGAAAACTTCTACATATGGGTCCTGAGAGGTGGTGCTGGGATCACACACTTAGGTTGATGCAAGATCTAGATAATCTCACTAAAAACTTGCTTGAGCTCTTGTAAGAAACCCACATGCAGGGCTTTGGGAGATGTTGTAATTAACAGGTCACGCACACACACACGGCAGTTTTGCCATGCCCTAATCTCCTATATCAAGCACACAATGCCTTTGCTTTTTTCAGAGCTAACAAATGCTTTTTGTTCTTTCCAGGAAAGATACCCTTGGCCTTTCTGGTTTCCCAATATTTGGTTGCTACCCTAAATTGTGATGTATGTAAAAATGACCCAGGCATCCTGCAGGCAAAAGAAAACACTATTGAGCATATATGGGTAAGTGAGAGGGAGCAAATATGGTCATGAATTTAAATTTTTCCTGTCAGGTTTTATGATAAAAATAATCTTAAACTAGTTCTTATAAAAATATCTCATTGAAACTCAACACTGATAATAGTAACAAGTTAAAACAGACAGTGGTCCTCTAACAGGATAGGTGGGGAAAAGCTGGAAGAAAATATTTTTGAATCTGTAGAACATTAGTTATAGAAAATATGAATATTTCACCTTTTCTTCAGGCAAGGTTTGTTTTACTTTAATTCTAAATCCAGAGTGGAAAATAGACTGAACTTTTACAAAGATAGTGTTTACTTTGTAAGATATAGGCCTCTTGCAAACAGATAAGATTACTGGAAAGAAAATTACTACATCAAGATTATTTTGTTTACATATGTAACATATCTTAGTTCTAAAGAGCTTAGTGTTATCTTCTCCCATAACTCTTGCCGGAAGGCAGCCTTGGGGATGATCAGACACAGGTCTTCTGAACAGAGAATATCTGATTTTTGTAGCAGGAGAGTCAACTACTGGGTTGCCTACTAGGTTAAAAAAAAAATCACTTGTCTGAAAAGTGTTGTATTCTCCAACTCAGGAAACTACAAATCTTTGTTAAGAAAAAAAGAAAGACAGAAATACCCTAAGGGTCAAAGTCAAAATGCAAAAATGAGATGACAGATTATTTAAAGCTAAAATAGAAACACAGAGAAAACTAAATTACAAATTTTTTTACTTAACTTATTTTGTGAAAGAAATATTCACCGTATTTTCTTTTCATTTCATAAGAAATTTTCTGAGATCTTCATGATTTTTGCTAAATAATCCAAAGCTTTTCATTCCTGTATTTTTTTACAGTATGAGTTTTTTAAAATGAGCTCAATAGCTCAGATCCTTCGGAATCATTAACTTACCAGTCTTTATTTATTAATGCTCCTTTCTTACATCTCATGCTCCCTTTTCTCCAAAGTATTTGTAAAATTCTATTCTCTTCAAACCCTTTGGCTACCATGAATTAATTCTGCCTTTTATTTCTTGTACTGAAACCTACAAATAAGGCAGCATGTCTGTGTTTAGTTTCTTCTTTCCCTTGTTTCCATTTTGAAAATTAGAAACTTAATCAGATTTTTATAAATTCATACTAGTGATTTATATAGCATAATTTAGCACAATCATGTATGTAGTTATACCCATGGTAAAATATAACCATTATTTGAAAAACATAAACATGTGAGACTCATCCAACTTATGATGGCTATATCAGTATACACATAAGTTTATATATAAAGGCACTTCACTGTTGCTGGTGACACTGTATGCTAACTATACACTGAAATATGTGAAAAAGTAATAAAACATTACATTAATGCTATGTTAATCTCACTTAAAATACTTGTGTATTTACTGGAGTAATGATGTGTGCTAACTCAATTCCCTTTTTTAACTATTGCATTCCTCCCTCTGTCTGTTGGAAGTATTGGTTGCTGATGGCTTAGAATGATTTCCCCTCAGAAAATAGTACCCAGTTGAAAAGTATATCTTTGCCCAAGGTCACCTCTTCCTCCTGGAAGTCAGCATGCAACCAATAAGTGTTTGATGTGAGTATATAAACACCTTATGTCCTTGCCTCAAGGTGGAGCAATTCTGACTCATTGCCCCATCTTGGAAACTCCCATAGGACCAATGGAAACCTTTAGCACAATTACATTACAGTTCAATCACTCTCTCCAAACTTGCTTCTTTTACTCCCCCACAGGTGTTGACCCTGAGGGTAGTTTCTACCACATTTTCAACATGCAAATCTTTGCCTCATAATCTGTCCCAGGCTAGCTACCATAAAACTGCTGGCACCTAGTCTGATTCAAGGAAGCAGATTCCAAAATAGAATTTTGGAACTGGACTACCTGAGGCCAATGCACAAAATAATACATTGGTTACAGATTATCACAGTGCAACTGAATTTTACCCATAGTGAACTGAGACAAGATACATGTGCAATGACATGTATAATATTTGGAGCTCTTAAAACATTCTTTGAACATGAAAATTATAACAGTAATATCCTATTAAATCTTGCTTGGTATTATTTATGTACCAAAGGACAATAATAAAAAGTAGAAAATGATTAATCATCAAATGAAAGTAAAGTATGGAAGGCAGAAGTCTTCTTTGATACATAAAAAGAGACTCATCTCCTATAGGAAGAAAGCAGAAAAACCTAAAGAAGAAGAGCATAACTTAATTATAAAAAGCAGAATTTTAAAAAAGAGAGCAACAAAAGTTCATAAATAGGACTAGGATTTAGTTAAACAAGTGGCATTGCTCAGGGAAGATTTATTTTTATGCAAAGCACTGGTTGGGAAAGAGTGGGTTATAAGACTTGGTTTGGGAACATCTGTTTTGATGCACTCGAAATCATGAAACTCCAGAATTCTCCAGTTCTCTCATGCCTGCACAAGTGGCCCACTTCTTTCTGTTAGAAGAGAGAACCATCTTCATAATTACAGCAAAAGCAGAACTTTCTGATTTTCAAGACAGTATTTGTGCCTATTAGGATCAATCCATATCCCCCTCATGACTAACCACAAAATATTGCTAAATGGTAGTCAAATTGGAACACCCAAGGGAAATCTTGGTCATGCTAAGATAGGAGAGGAGCTACAAGGCCCACACCATGGTGAATTTCACTGTACACCTGAGTACAAGTGAGCTAGATCAAGGTTGCCATAACATGAGGCTAAAAGGGGAAGTGTTATGGTTTATATTCCTATGGTGTCTTGGAGCTCTTGTAATCATGGCATGGACGTGGTTGAGTCTAGCGTTTGTAATTGGTTTGTTGTCTGGTGCTGAGATTGACAATGTGATTGTGGCACCTGCCCAGGGGTGGAGCCAACATACAGTGTTAGGGCAGGAAGAAGGCGTGTCTTCCCTCTCTCTTGCCCAGTTCACACCTTGCTATTTGTGGCAGCCATGAACAGCTGACCCCAGTCACACTAACCTGTCTTGCAGCCAGCTAAGTATGGACTGAAACCTCCAATATTGTAAGAAATAAACCTTTCCTTCCCTAATTTGGGGTTTTAGGTATTTTGTCTTAGCAATGAGAGAAAAGTAACTAGGATAGAATTTGGTACCAGTTGAGTGGGGTAATTGCTGTGACTACATCTGACCATGTGGTTCAAGAGCCTTTGGGAATGACTTGTGAGAAGAGTTTGGAAAGGCTTGAAGATGTTGCCTGAAAGAGTAGTGCTGGAACAGCTTAGGCTGTTCCATATGGGAGATTCTGGTCAGAGCTCAGAAGACCAGAAAGCTAGTGGAAAGTCTGCCAGTAAAGACCAGGCTTGGGAGGTTTCTGCTGGGAAGGACTGTATTGGTTGTTGGACTACACATGATGTATGTTACAGATTGGCAGAAAGTTTGTCTTCATTTTGCTTGTGTCCAGAGACTGCCTGAGATTGAGATTAAGGGCAGTGGACTGATTAATCTGGCATAAGAAATTTCAAGGCAGTCAGTGGCATGGCTATTGTTGGGGGCTTTTAGCCAGATTTATGTTGCAAATCAAGAGCAAAGAGCCCAGCAGGATGATTTCAAACATTGTGAGTTTGGCCAGAAGGCTGTGGACTGTAAAGATAGAGCTGAGACCTCAACTGCTGAGAAGGAACAAAGAAATAAAAAACATGGCCTGGGGCCATCCAGTGAGTCTCCATTCTTTGCAGCCTCAAAACTGCAAAAGTAAAAGACTTTGCTTGGAGGAGAAAGCCACAGAGTGCAAAGTTCCAGAGTGGTGAAGGAGGTTACAGGAGGTTCAAAAATGGCAGCAGCACACCAGATTCCAGAATGGTGGTGGCATAAAGAATCTGTTCCTCACAATCAGGTTCAGAGAGTTCAGTGATCCAGGCACTCAACCCCTACAGCCAAGAGAAAGGAAAGCCTGGCTACTTCTCCAGCTGCCAGTGAAACTTGGCAGCATCCATGAGGTGCTGGTTTTAAGTGCAAGGAAAATGCATATGTTCTGAGGTTAAGGGAGTTTCTGTCCTGATTTCAGGCCAGAAAGTGTGCCCCTGAGAGGGCAATATGTAAGGATGTAAGGGTGAAGCCAAAAGTTCAGTGGAGAACCCAGAAGTTTGAAAAAGACAAGAATGTGGATCATCCAAGGAAAGCTGCAAAAACCGAGCAGAATGGGCTTAAGGGAAAAGCTGTAGGAATTGGAACCCCTGGAAGTGCCATGGGGGTGGAGTCACTCAAACCCTTTGGAACTCACAATTTGCCACAGATTGTTTCAGATGCTGGACATGCAACTATAGGACTTAATGTTGGCCCTGCTGGATTTTGGACTTGCTTTGGTTCCAATGCTTTGTTCTCCCCTGTTTATAACTTTTGGAATGGTAATGGTTATCTTTTGCCTGCACATGTTGGAAGTGTTTAACCTTGTTTTCATTTGTACAGGGGGTTACAGTTAAGAGTTTGCCATAGATCTTGGAGATTTGTGACTTTTTAGCAATGCTGAAACTTTTAGAACTGTGGCAACTCTTGGAAATGGACTAAATGTGTTTTGTATGAAGGATATACATGAGTCCTTGGGGGGCCAGGGGTGGAATGTTATGGTTTATATTCCTATGACCCTACCAAGTTTCATGTAATCATGGCATGGACGTGGATGAGTCTAGCGTTTGTAATTGGTTTGTTGTCTGGTGCTGGGATTGACAATGTGAGTGTGGCACCTGCCCAGGGGTGGAGTCAACATACAGCATAAGGGTGGGAAGAAGGTATGTCTTCTCTCTCTTGCCTGGTTTGTGCCTTGCTGTTTGTGGTGGCCATGAACAGCTGCCCCCCAGCCACACCACCCTGCCTTGCAGCCAGCTGAGTATGGACTGAAACCTCCAGTACTGTAAGAAATAAACTTGTCCTTCTGTAATTTTGGGTGTCAGATATTTTATCTCAGTAATGAGAGAAAAGTAACTAAAACAAGAAGTTATTGATACAGGACAATTCTGCTACAGAATTCTGTGATACATTGTATAACATTATGGCAAGGATCTTAGGAAATATTGAAACACTACTCTTGGAAACATGGAGCAAGTAAATAATAGCTCACATTAAATTAAACTGATAAGTAAAGATGCAAGAGTGAATACACTACATACGGCTAAAATAGGCACTAGTTACCTATGTTCAGCAGAAGGAACTGAAGGGCATTTCAAAATAGTATTTCAAAAGGCATTGTGAGTGGACACTGACATCACTGTAAAACTTAATAGCTGTTGTCCCTATAATATGACAAGGTTAATGGAAATAAATAAATTGCACAATCCCGCTCTGTCTACATAAGAAAGACCATGAGGAAGCATTTAATTCTCCAAAGCAAAGTGGGTTATAGTTATTATAATGAGATACAAGTTTACAGCAGAAGACAAGGTCTAATTGTAAAGAAGTATGGATATACTAAAAGAACATAGAATTTACAGGGTCAAGACAGCTGGATAGTCAAAAAGGTTATTGTTCAGTTTGTACATTCAAAAAGATAGAGAGGGTAAAAGAGATTACCAGAAAATCAAAGTCCACTGTCTCAATAAATGTCATGAATCTTTACTAATTTTCTAATGTTGAAACACCTAGAAATAGGAGTGAAAAGTTCAACCTTGATTACGTTGACATGGCCATTTTCTTTTCAATATGAATCACTAGTTTCTATATTTGCACATACACCAAGCAACTATAAAAACAGGAAGAACAATTGAAGTAAACAGTCTCTCAGAAGTAAGTGGTCAAAATTGCAGTCTAGTGCCTCCTCCCTATCGACAACAACGATCACATTTGTTTAAATGTTGACAAAGTGAATTCAATCTTAATATTCCTCAATAGGGAACTGTTTGTGTAAAACATGGTATATGCAAATGATGAATGAGAATGCCAATGTTTAAAATATTATTTTTATTGACTTTTTCCCAGATTACATTTAATATGTAGTGAAATCTAGGATAAGGCTCAGGAGACATCTTTGATCCATTATGTGGCCTTCCAAATTATGTCTTATTTTTTAATGTTTGTAATAGTGAGTTTTTGGTCTCTAGGACAAAATACTTGATATACACAGTTTAAAGGAGGGAGGATTTATTTGACTCATAGTTTCAGAGGCTTAGGTCATGGTCAACTGGCTCCACGGCCAGAAGGCTATGGGAGAGGAAACCTGCTCATCTCATGGCAGACAAGAAGCAGAGTTAGGAAAGGAACCAGAGAAAGGAAGCGAATGGGGACAGGATATACCCTTCAAAGACATGTCTGCAGTGGCCTGCTTCCTCCAATTGAGCCCCACCTCCTAATAGCCTTTACAGCTCTGCACTCATCAGTGGATTAAAAAATTGAGAAGGCTAGTGCCCTCATTATCCCATAACCTCTCCATGCTTCACCTCTGAACATATGACACTTTTGGAGGGACATTTTATACCTAAACCATAACACTGTTGAAAAATATAACCAAGTACTGATATTTCTAATGTTTCTGTATCGTTACTTTCAAATAGAAATATGGGCAAAATAAAACTGATGTAAGCGTGGAACCCTTACTTTCCCCTTTGTAACCAAATGATAGCTTAACTACATATCAGAGTAAAGATAGACATAGATTTCCCCCATTAATCTCAAGCAGATTTCCGAGCAGGTGTCACTAAAAAAGACCAAGTAAAGCTAACATATTCACTTGTTTTGTTGATACAAAGCTACTTTATCCAATTTTAGAGAAATTGCACAAATAAATAAGATGAACATGATACATGTTGATTAATATGAAGCTTCTCTTTTTCTGATAATACATTAGAGTAGCTATATGAAGGGCCCAACCTTTTCCTCTTCCACTTTGCATTTATATGCAGTTAATTATTGTAGTTCTTTGTTTGTTTCTATAGTAGACAAAGTATTGATATATTAATAAATACTGTTTGTTACCCGAATAACTCCATTACACTTAAAATAGCTTTAAAATTGCTACCTATTTTAAAATAAACCACAAAATCAGAAGTCAAAGAAATTGGTGTTTAGTGTCTAATATACTCAATCATAATATATATCTATTATCTGGAGTTAGCAATAAGGTGGAGATCAAAAGGGGGAAGAAAAAAACCAGTTAATTAGAATATTGCAGGAAAGAGTTCTATGGAATCAGTAGCTTCTGGAGGAGCAGTAACCTTCAGTGAAGATTGATCCTGGCCGGTACAGATCCCTCTTCTGCTCCTCCTTGCTTCTCACTTCCTGCTGTGTTTCCCTTTTTCCCAAACCCAAGTGGGAACTAGAAGGCAGGGATGTTCATTGGTACGATCTATGAATTTCAGTTTATCAGGGCCAAGAGCAAAAGAATGTGACATGTTTATCTGGGACAAAGGAGACCATCTCACAGTCAAGGAACTTTTCTCCTTCAATTTGAATATTAAAATATAACGATAACAAAAAGAAATAATAAGAGTTCACATTTGGATAGAGCTTTAACTGCTTTACATGTATTTTTGGAGAGTTCAGATAAACTATTATGATGTTGTTTCCATCTATCATAATATGTTAGACTACTCAGAAGGAATTTCCATTTTCTGGGGACTCACCAATTCAAACCTCCCTAGGTTTTCAATAACAGCATATTTTACATTTGTTTAACCAGTGAAGAAAAGTCTGTATTTTTAAGTCTTAAATCTAATTACTGTCAAATTATACATGTTCCTATCTAATAAGTCAGTTATATAAAGTTTGCCATGAAAAATAATAGTTCCCACCTCCACATGCATCAATTATCCCTTTTCAAATCAATCATCTTCAACATTTTTTGAATTTACATTTTATCTTCATATTTCTACCTAACTTTCTTGTATTCTGACTTTGCTACTGTTCAGATTCAGGTATTTATTTGTTTCCTGGAGATACTATAACAAAAGTTTGCAAACTGGATAGCTTAAACAGCTGACATTTATTTCCTCATGGCTCTGAATCAACATAAGGAAGTCCAAAGTAGAGATGTCAGAAGGTGTGTTTTTAATCTGAGAACTTTCTCCTTCATTTACATTTGGCTGCCTTCTCACTGTGTCCTCCATGGTCATCCATACTCTACATGTGTGTGCACTAATTTCATTTTGTAAAAACACTAGTCACACTGGATTAGGACGCAGACCTCCTTTTATCTTAATTACCTCTGTAAAGACTCTCTGTCTAAATTCTGAAGTACTATGCATTTGGATATCAATATATGAAATTATACAGCACATGATTTAACCCATAATATGTGTTCTCTATTGACATCTTATTGTGACAGATGAGGGAAGAGGGAGCAACAGCAATTTGTTAAGCATGCATTCCCTTAGCTCTCCTGTTTCCAGCATGGTATACCAACCTTCACTTAAGCCTTGGGTGTCCTTCCCCAATGCCCATCTGTTTGGTCTGTTCTTCTTCTCTTCTCTTGGACCCTGGGAAGGATATCACTGAGTTGTAATAACATTAGAGATTTATGAATCTGACTGTGAAACAGATTTAAATGTATCCTTGATTTCATACTCCTTTTATTTTCAGAAATACTCAATAATGACAATTCCTGAGAGTTTTGGGGAAATATATATATAATGTATATACATATTTTAAACAATCCTTCCTTGTAAGTTTAAATTTCACTTGTACCAGAAATGAGGCAGATTAGGGTGTGACCATCCAACCATGTGTATAGGCATGACCTGTCAATCACAGAGATCCAGGACACATGCACCCCAAGCTCTGCAACTGGTACCAATAAAAGAATGTTATCTTCAATTCTACAGGCACGAAATCAAGCAGGCTTTGGACAGGATGGCCCAGATCTGATATGAGATTGGTGATGCCATAGTTATTTTTCTCATTGCTAGGACAAAATACCCAACACCCAAGGTTAAAGGAGGAAAGGTTTACTTCAGCTCACAGTTTGAGAGGTTTCACTCCACAGGAAAGGTGGCATGGCTCCACAGTAGGGTGGCAGATGGGCATCACAGAGGAGAAAGAGTCCTTGTCAAACAGGGAGGAGACAGTGAAGCGGCAAGCAGCAGTTGCAGCAGAAACAGCAGTAGCAAATCTACCTCTCCCTTTTATCCCATTCAAGATATCATCCTTTTGGGTTGTCCCACCCACACGCACAGTGGGTCTTCCATTATCCACCCCCTTAAACCTAACATCACACCCTAATCCAACCATCTTCAAAATTCCCCATCTATGAGCATATGAGGATTTCGGCAGGGGTGGGAGGCACATCTCCATACAAGCCATAATAGCAAGTACAAAAGGTGGTGACCAGTATATCCTAGGCTGCTGTGTTTTCACAGGCCTGCTCCACACTCCTATCTTTAATCCTATCTTCAATACTTTTAATACATGTAAAACGTCACTACTTAACTTTCTGTCCAATTTTTGTTCAAAACAACAAGAGCCTGGAAAGAACACCTAGGAAGAGCACACACCCCAATACTTGGATAACAGAAATTCTAAGTAATTTACCACTTGCTTTTCTCAGTTTGTAAAATTGTATTCTAAAATTGCACTGTTATATCTCCTTTCCTTTACTCCTGACTTTCTGCAGTATGTCTTAATAAACATATCCTTTGTTTAGTGGCTTTTCTGAAGAAATCAAATGTTTGCATGTAAATAATCAGCCTGTTTCAGAATGTCTATACATAAGCTCCTCTCTTTCCATTATCTCCTGCTAATACGTATCTTTTCCTTATTTCTCAATTTTTTTTCATGAAAGTGAATCATTCTGATTACTAAGGTTAGGCAGTAGTAGTTTTTACTGTTTCTTTTTTGTTTCAATCCATTCAATCTGCCAATCATCTTACCATCTCTTGTTATAATTTTTCAAGATTTCTACTTTTCCTGCTTACTTGTACCTTACGATGGTTCACCAGAATGTCCTTTAATTCCCAGTTTACTAATCATGAAGTCAATTCAGTAAGTTTGTGTTACAGTATATTATCCAAATAATAAATTTTTTTACTCAGTGATCCATTCAGAAATGAATGCTAAAAATATTTTAATTCACACTGATGTAAACCTGCTATTAATTTGCTATGTACAAATATCACATTTTATTGATAGTTTTAAAATGGAGAAACCTAACCAATGATTAGCCAGTGTTTTATTATTACATCATAAATTTGACTCAAGTGTACTTTCAAAAACAATAATCCCAAACCAATTTTTAAGTATATGTATCTATTAAGGTAAAATACATTCACATTTATTTGACATTAATTAATTCAGTATATATTTACTCAGTGACTGTTATGTTTCAATTATTTCTTGGGTTCTTGGGTTGTGTTGGGGTGAGAATACAAATTTAAGTATGAAACTTTAAATGTGACCTCCCTAATGTTTCAAGTTCAGTAGAAGCAACAAGTTTTTACAAACAGAAAGCATTATTATACACTAAGCACTATCAAGAGGTAGGGATAAAGCAAATGATGGATGGAAAGATTGTAATTGTAAACTCCATACAACTAGGCTTTGTATTCTTCTGGGATTGAAGAATACATCTCAGAAAAAGGAGAACTTGAAACTAGCATAGATTCTGGAGGAGGGCATTTTAAGCAAAGACATCAAATAATAAGACTGATTAATATGTTCAAGTATCTGTGTATTGAATGATTTTTCCACAATTCACCTTTGTATTTCCATCACTTGCAATATATCACAGTTCATACTACATACTTAAGATATTATGAAATAAAATCTATCATTTCATTAATTGAAGTGAATGTATCATTTATGTCTATTTAAACAAAAGAAAACAAAACAATAAACCAAACACTGCAAGGTAGTATTTTTGGACTTTTGGCAAAAGTATCACTTATTTTTGTTCTTGGATATGTAATAAGCTGTAGTCCTTGCCCACAGACTGATGAATAGCCCTTCTGAAGAAGACTAAGAATTGTGTAAATGGCACATGATAGAACAATCTGTCCAATAGATATGCAAAGTACAAGGTTTTGTAGTAAAAGCACTGAAACAGAAATCTGGAAACTCAGGTTTTATCCCCAGATTTCTTTCTAATTATCTGTGTGACCTTTTTAGAATCAATTATCATTTCTGTGTCCCATGTTCTTAATTTGCTAAAAAATTGATTTACACTAGGTAAAGACTAAGTTTCCTTTCAGGTCCTAAACTGCACATCAGTAAAATGGCAAATTGACACTATACCCCCATTCTGTCCCTTCATACATGTGTCTGGCAAAACCTGGCCTTTGTTTCTAAGGTCAACACAGAAGCCAAATTAACTCTTCTCTGAAATCTCAAGGAAGGAATTGTGTCGTCAGCACTCTTACATAGAACAAGATTTAGAGCATAGGTTCTGTTGCCAGGTTGCTTGGTTTTGTGATACCACTTTAATACTTGTGAGCTATATGATCTTATAATCTACCTGTTGAATTTTTCTCTCATCTGTTTCATATGGATTCTAACAATGCCTATGTCATAAATTCATTATAAAGTTCAAGGAAATAATGCTGTCAAAGTGTTTAGGAAACTTGGTGTTCCATGGATAATTAAATAAATTATTACTACTGAATAATGGTTAACCGCCTGATGGAATCTAGTTCCATGCCTTGCAAGACCTGGTAAGATATGGGATAAACTGCTGAATTATTTTTTAGGTGTCAGAAGCCATGATATCTTACCTTCCCTCACGTAGTAACAGTTGCTAATTCTACTGGGGTATCTGATGATGGCGTGTTAAATTCCACTTCCATGAAAGGCTACAAGGAACATTGACTGCTTTGTGTTCATTAGAGCATTGGATAAAGAGCTCACAACTGCTCCTTCATCCCTATAAATGAGGAAAATCTGTGACGTAAGGTTAAAAGAGAACTGACTATACAATTTTCAGGGCAAAATGAAAATAGAGGCCCGAGTTCAAGAAGCTAGAAAAGGTATTACAGTATAGAAGTGTTTTATTCTTCAGCGTATCACCTCTGGCAATTCATATGCATCATTGTTCCAATACACTTCACTTAATGAAACAGTAGTTCAAAGATGAAATTAAGAGTTTTAAGTCAGTGACTGGGTTTTAAAAGCTGCAGAAGAGGGGAAGATGGAGTGGGGAGAGGAAAGGGGAGTAAAGGAAAGAAGAGGATGGGAAAAAGAAAAGAGGAGAGGAGAGAAGGGGAGGCGAGGGAAGGGGGAAAGACAGTCTATGCTAATGAAAGTTGAAGGTATTCTCTTCTTTTTATTTTTTTATTTTTTTATTTTTTTTATTTAAGAGAAAATAGATACAGAAGATAGAAACAAAAATCAAAAAAGACAGACAAACAACAACAACAGATCTGATACGATAACATTGTAGGTTTACACACTGAGGTGGTTGAAGTTTGACAGTAGTTACAATATTGCATATCATTACCTTCCTATGGGTTGGGCATATTGACAGATATATACATGTAAGATTTATCAATTCAGGTATATTAACTTTTCTTTTTCAATAGCTATTGTATTTAGCAATACAGTTTTTTTAACTGTCTTATTTATGCATATTTATAAATTTATGTCTTTTTCCTTTTCTCTTCCTTCCTTCCTTTCCCCTAAGAAGGTATTCTCTTCTTGATGTACA
>RJWM01034549.1:0-10845 GCA_004363535.1 Dasyprocta punctata | reverse complement strand
GAAATGAAATTTATTATAGTAAAAGAGGAAATTATGGAATGATGACAGTAGTCATGTATGGATGGTACTTTATGTATTTTTATAGAAAAATGGTTAAATTTTTTAATGGTGAAAATGTATAAAATATAAATGCATTTGCATAAAAATGATTACAAGTTGAAGGAACCAATCTTAAACTGAGAAGAATGATTTTGATTTTTTGTATGATTGGTCAGGGCCTAACAAGGTTTTTGTTTTTATAGTAACCATTAGGGTCTGTAGTGTTGAGTGGAGAGGGGATTGTAAGGTGATAAGCAAGCTTGTTTACAAATTCACTTGCCTCTGTAAATCTACAAAGAGTTAGTTACACAGGATTTCAAGTGCTTATTTCTGAGAAAACTAGATGAATAAATTAAAGCATATTTATTTTAAAAGCATTTATAAAGTGACTACTATGAGCCTGGTTCTGTAGTAGTGCTGGAGATGTGATGATAGTAACACAGACAGGATTCTAGCTCTATGATGCTTATAAACTGGTGGCTGAGATTGACCCTAAGCATATAATAAAAAAACTAGATATCTAATTGTAATCTAATTGTATTAAAATATAGTTGTTCTTGAACATTTTGTTTTCAGGAACCCTTTACAACTTTAAATCATCGAAGATACCAAATGTAGATTACATCTGTTATTGTTTAATAGATTAGAAATCAAAATCAGCTTGTTAATGTAACAAAATAATGACATCAGTAGGGGTTTACACAAATAACCATCTTAAAAATGCGAAATGAGTAATCATCCAATACAATAATGGAAGTTAGTGGGAAAAGTGGCATTGTTTTATGTTTTTTTACAAAATGCAAAAATGTTTTTCAGTTCTATAAAAATAATTAAATCTACTTTTAATGTTTTGTTAAGTAGAATACAGCTGTGTTCTCATATCTGCTGCATTCATTTTGTTGTGGTCTTTTTTTTTCTTTTTTTTGAGGTATAGGAACTAAAAACAACTTCATTTAGCTAATGTATTTAAAAAGGGAGTGAACTAGTTTATTCACCTTTTCTGATTATTGTGGATGTTTTCTTGATACTATACCAAAACTTACTAAGTGATGTTTTAAAGATTAGTTTCAATGTGAAAGCTGAAGTAATAGCAGTGAAGTTTTATACTTTTTAATCAGTATTTACTTATAAATGGATCATTTACTCTTATATGATTTTATAACCATACATGGAACATTTAGAAAATATTTATGCATTGGGTTATGCAGATCTTTCAAATAAATGATACTATTCTGTTATACAGTATCAAACTATATTTGCTGGTATCAGCACTAAATTTATCAGATATACATTCATCAGGAAGCTGTCAAGCTTATAATGATTGAAATTTTAAAAAAACTTTATTTTCACTTGACAGTGCAATTTTAAGATTGTCAACAAATGTGTCAATCATTCTTTGAAGTGGGAGACTCAGTTTGTTCATTTTGATGAAATTTCTGCCAAATTCCTAAATTTTTTTGTCATATAGAGCATTAAACTGCATTCTCAAGGCTCAAGATTCTTTAATGAAATTAATAAAAGTTGGCCTTAAAAAAACCCCCTGTGAATAAAGGGAAAAACATAAAACTACTAATACATTTTAGTTTTATTACCTTAATCATTTTTCTAATATACCAATGTTTTACCCACCCTCATTTTTGCACCTTATGTGCAAATACCAATACAATGTAAAAAACAGGTAACTTCCTCATGAAAGTGGTTTTAATTTTGGGTACTGTAAAATACTAGGAATAACAGGAGTACTAAGAGTAACAATTCATACTTTGACAACTGCTGGGATAGACCTTAAGAGGGTGATTTGATTTAAATTATGGGGAATATTGGAGAAGACATCTCAGAAATTGATTTTTAAGTCACGCTACCAAAATAGGGAATTGTACCATGTGTGAAGTAGGCATGGTGGTTAATGTCATTAAGGAACCATAGAAAACCTGTATGTACATAAAAGTTCATAATGGAGGATGGTGGAAGGGGTAATGCAAGAAGGTACCAATTCATGTTGGACTCTAAAAGTTGTGTTCTGCATTCTAGATTTTATCCCCTGACCATGAAAAACCATGATAGACTTTAAAGAATGAAGGTGAAATGAGGTGATTTGTGTTCGAAAAGGTCACTTGGCTGTTTAAGAAATTTCAAAATCGAACATTTAATTAAGTTCTTTGAATTGTTGATTGTAAAATCTTTGCCTGACCACTACTAAACCTAATGAAAAACCAGAAATTCAGGACTTAACAATTACTTAGAATTCAGTACTTATTTAGAAATTTGACTTTAATTCATATTTTCCAGAAAGGTTTACAGACAGAAAAAGTGAACAGAAAAGAATTTTCTTTGGGGCCATATGCCATTTTATTGGAACATATTACCTATGTTCTAATAGTTGGAATAAGTAGTTGAAAAATATTAAGTGTATTCTATATAGAGGTTTACATATTAAGCACACAAATTCTCCTATAGTAGTTTGATAAATGTGAATTCTTGAGCTATTATATGTAAACTTCATTTACTTTAGGACAGTGCTTGTGATCCCTCCTGTTATTTCATATCAATGGTTTCTTTTACCTTATGTGTGTAACAACCACCATGATATGCTGATGTTGAAAAGTGTTCTTTTAAAGACAAAGCACACTGTAATTAGAGGGAAAATGGCATGCTTCTAGTGCCCATATTACTCATATTTGTGTGGCCTTGGTGTTTGTGGGTCTAGCAATCTAGCATAAAAGAGAATTATATGAACTTTAGTGAACCCTAATACTTTTCTTTTGTTAGCTTTTAGCTAAGAAAGAGACCTATTTTGAGATTATCATTGACTTAACATGTCCCTTTTTCCTTTTTAGTGGTCTCTAGCTATTTTGGGGTGTTCAGGTATCACTTTTGTGGGTGGGTCAGTACTTGGGATTGAGCTCAGGGACCCTCTACCACTGAGATATATCCCAGCCTTTTTTTTTTTTTTTTTTGTGGCACCGGGGATTGAACTCACAGCCTTACGCCTGCCAGGGCAGGCGCTTAAGCCACTGAGCCAAACTCCCGGCCCTGGTTTTTTGAGGCAGGGTCGCACTATGTAGCTCAGGCCGGCCTTGTGCTCAAGTTGTAGCCCAAGCCGGCCTCGAACTTACAACGCTCCGCCTACCTCAGCCTCCCGAGTGCTGGGATTAAAGGCGTGCGCCACCACACCCGGCTTATCCCAGCCTTTTTCAATTTCAACTTTTTTATTTTTAGACAGGGTCTAATTAGGTTGCCAGGGTGGCTTCACTTTGGTGGTGCTGCCTCAACTTCTCAAGCAGCTAGAATTACAGGCATACAACACAGCATCTGGATGGGTACATCACTTTTAAGGATTTTATATTGATGGGACTTAAATCTCTTTTTTCTTAATATTTCTTTAAATGAAATGTGGAACTTCACTATCTTGGGCATGGGTGAGTTTGCACTAAATTGGAAAGAATCTCTTGGGAAAGCAGATTGGTAGGGGCTCTTTTTCCCTCATGTAGGTTGGGTTTTACAAAAATGCAAGCCAGGAAAGTAGTCAGGTATCAGAGGAGTTAATCAGGCTTCCAACAGACCACCAGTGCTTATTTTTGGAGCAGTGCTCATCTTTTAGCCACTGTTATATTTGTATTACTTATGAAAAAAAATTTTTTTTTGGTATTTGGTATTGAACTTACGAAATTTATCTGTGCTGTGGGAGTCTAGATTGATGTTTAGAAATATTTAGTGTTTTATTTGTTTATTTATTTTTTAGTCTTTTTGAGACAGGGTCTTGCTATGCAGTTCAGGCTGGCCTTGGGCTCGCTTTTTAGCCCAGGCTGGTCTCAAACTTGCAAGTGATTCTCTTGCCTCAGCCTCTTAAGTGCTGGGATTACAAGTGTGTGTCACCATGGCTGGCTTTTTTTTTTTTTTTTAATATTTAGTATTTTATGTTTCTTAGATTATCTGGGAGTGTTCTGATTTTAACTATTAGGTCCTCCTGTCTTTTCATAGATGTTCAGGAGTTTCAGTGGTGCAATCAGTTAGCGTGGTACTTATGCATAGAAGTCATTTCTCTATCAGAAAAATGCCATTTTTCATATGTGACTCCTTTCTTCTTCTTCTTTTAAAATTTTCTTTTGGAGGAGATGGGAGTTTCACCAAGCTGGCCTTGAACCCCTGGGCGGGGCTGAAGCTATCCTTTTGCCTCAGCTTCCTGAGTAGCTGGGACTCAGATTCATGCCACTACATCCTACCCTGCCTATTTGGTTCTTAGTTCATTTTATGCTTGACATGTAGTCAAGAGTCCTAAACATTTCTTAATTACTAATACGTATGTACTAGACTTTAGTTTGGGAGGGTACTTTTTGTGACAGGGTCTCCTTATGCAGTTCAGGCTATCCTTGAACTCACTATGCAGCTCAGGCTAGCCTCGGACACTGTGATCGTTTTGCTTCAGCCTCTTTGAGTGCTGGGATTACAGGTGTGGGCCACACCCCTGACTAGATTTTTTTAATCATATATATATATATTTATATATATATATTTATATAAGCGCATACATGTGTGCATGTATATGTATGTGTGTAATATGCTATTAAGATAACAGAATGGTATCTCTTAGTTCTGTTCATTTAAGAATCTATAAATTTGCTCTTTATTTCTGAAATGGTTATTGAATTGATGATAGAAGTGATGATAAGGAATGATGATTACAGTGCAAATAACACATGGGAAGGAGAAAAGTAGAACAGACCAGAAGTGACCTGAGAATGAAACCTTACATGGCTTGCTGTGTGTAATCTCTTGAGGAGATTTTAGGACTCTCAATTGTGAATCACTGACCCATACTTTTTTATTTTTTAATGATTTTTTATTTTAAAGAGAATAAAAACAAGTTAAATAAAACAATAAAGCCAATGAAAACAAAACAGTGTAAGTGATACAGGATTTCTAAACAAGATAACAGGAAATCAATAATGGCTACCAGAATGCCTCTTGTCATCTTCACAACAGCTGCCCCTATCATCAGGCGTAGGAAGATCAAACAAAACAGAGCAGAATAGAACCAGTAAAAACAAAGCAGTGAACACAATACAGGACTTCAAAACAAGATAATAGTAAATCCAAAATGGCTACTATAATATATCTTGTTATTTTTGAAATAGCTGCCCATGGTATCAGATATAATAAAATCAAATAAGACAAAACAGAATAAAACCAAACCAAACAAAACAATGAAAACAATATAGGACTTTATTTATTTATTTATTTTGGTACTGGAGATCGAATTCATAACCTTGTGCTTGCCAGGCAGGTACTTATACCACTGAGCTAAATCCCTGGCCCTATTTTTTGAGACAGGGTCTCACTATGCAGTTCTGACTGGCCTTGAACTCACTTTGTAGCCCAGGCTGGTCTTGAAC
This sequence comes from Dasyprocta punctata, assembly GCA_004363535.1. Lineage (NCBI taxonomy): Eukaryota > Metazoa > Chordata > Mammalia > Rodentia > Dasyproctidae > Dasyprocta > Dasyprocta punctata. The sequence continues at coordinate 5,413 of RJWM01034549.1, read as the reverse complement.
TCACAATGATCCTCCTGCCTCAGCCTCCCAAGTGCCGGGATTAAAGGTGTGTGCCACCACTTAATACAGGATTTTAAAACCAGATATTAGGGAATTAACGATGGCTACCACCTTTTTCAGAAGGAGACCTCCCATAGATGCCATATTGCTTATTGTTATCCTCTAAATAGATGATCAGACTACCGGCTTTAGGCCTGCAAAGTTAATGAAACACTAAATACTGCAAGCATGAAGTTATATTGTACTTGAGTAGCTATTGTTGCAGCCTGTGTTTCTCCAGATCAGCCGGTCACTTATGGGGAGGGTGGGCATTAGCTCTTCTATTTTAGTATATGTGCTGCCGAAGCGAGCAGGGCATTAGCTCTTCTGATCCATACTTCTTAATCTCCTTTTTTCCTGCATAGCATGGGAAATAACATACAACAAACAATATATTAATTTTCTTGTCGTAGTAATAGGAATTTTATAAACATAAATACATTGCTAAAGCACACTTTCCTTGACCTGCAAATTTTTGATGTCAATGCCTGGGCCATTTCTTAGTCTTTGATCATTAATAGAGCAATGAGTAGTACTTAATTTTCTAGGTCCATACCTTATCATAGTTCTCTTCTTGCAGTTACACTTCTGAGTCTTAAGTGTTTTTGTTTGTGTGTAGTGAAGGAATATTGGTTGGTATGAATTAGAGAACAAAGAAAATGCATAGTTTTGGAATGTAGATTATAGGCATGGTTTGCATGTTTCAGATAAAATGAAAGGTCATTAATTTTCTTCCTAATGTCAAGATAAAGGGATTCGAAAGATTTAAGCTACAGTATAGCCCAGTTCTTTTCTTAAGATAAACTATAGGGCAGATAACACATAATCAAGTATCTTTGTTTTTGAGAATGATTGCTGTTTGAGTGAGAATAGAGCACGCTTATTAACAGAATTCTCAACAAGATGCTTTCTTTCTCTGCCATGGAAGAAACGTGGAAATAATTTTATCAGTAGTTTTAATACTATTCATATGGATTTTTTAGAATTTTATACCATTCTATTATTAAAATTGTGGTGGATCTTAGGAGGTATTAGAATTTTGAGCTTTTTAATAGCTGAAATGTTTAAAATTCAATTAATAAAACACAGGTATTGAAAACCTATCTTAGCTGTTACAGATATAGAAGTGACTTTATGTACAGCAAGTTGGTTTACTGTAAAAACCAATAGCAGGTGTTTTGAAGTATTGAGCATGATTCTTTTAAAAGAATTTAATATGTTCCTGTCTACAAAGACAGGAATAAGGAGTTGAACTTAAAATAATCGAGGAGCAAATACTCATTATAATGTTTGCTAGGGCTGCCATTACAAAATACCATGGGCTGGGCGACTCAAACAAGAAAAGTTTGTTTTCTCGCAGTTTTAGAAGCTGAATCCAGTGTTAACGTGCTGTTAGGGTTGGTTTCTCTGAGCCTTTTCAGATAGTGATGGTCATGCTGTTCAGGAATGCCTCTGGTGTTTTCTCTTCTTATGTAAGAACATCAGTTATGTTGATTAGGACCCTATCTTGGTGACCTCATTTAACTTAGTAAGCTCTTTAAAGATCTTGTCTCCACCTCAGGTTACATAATCAAGAACTGGGAGTTGGGACTTTAATATATGAATTTTGGGAGAACACAGTTTAGCCTTATGACAACAGTAGGTAATGAAAGCAGTTCAAGTAAGAAAACAAATAACTTTTTAGAATTACTTATTTTTTTCTTGTATTTAGTAAGACTTATGCAGAAGTGCAATCATTCTGTGTGTTTTGTTGTTGTGTATCTCTTAGCCGAAGAATTTTCATCCTCGGGCCTTCGCATCATGTGCCCCTCTCTCGATGTGCACTGTCCAGTGTGGATATATACAGGACACCTCTGTATGACCTGCGTATTGACCAAAAGAGTAAGTATACAGAAATCTTACAGCTTTCAAACAGCTACATTCTTTTAGTAGGAATTGTAATTAAATTAAAAAAATTTTTTTATATTTTTTGTTTTTTTGAGACAGGGTCTCACTATACAGTTCTGACTGGCCTTGAGCTCACTTTGTAGTCCAGGCCAGTCTTTAACTCTCAACAATCTTCCTGCCTCAGTCTCCCGAGTCCTGGGATTACAGGCATGTGTCACCATGCCTGACTGTAATTTAATTTAAAACTTAAAAAAATGTCATAAAAGCCGGGCGTGGTGGCGCACGCCTTTAATCCCAGCTCTTGGGAGGCTGAGGTAGGTGGAGCGTTGTGAGTTCGAGGCCCGCCTGGACTACAACGCGAGCGCAAGGCTGGTCTGAGCTACATAGTGCGACCCTGCCTCAAAAAAACCAGGGCCGGGAGTTTGGCTCAGTAGCTTAAGCGCCTGCCCTGGCAGGCGTGAGGCTATGAGTTCGATCCCCGGTGCCGCAAAAAAAAAACCCAAAAAAAACAAAAAAACAGTCATAAGTTATATCTCAGTTTTATTTATTTTTTAATTTTTTGGTACTGGGGATCGAACTCACAATGTCATGCCTGCCAGACAGGTGCGTATGCTACTGAGCTAGATCCCCAGCCCTATTTTTTGAGACAGGGTCTTACTATGCAGTTGAGGCTGGCCTTGAATTCACTTTGTAGCCCAGGTTAGTCTTAAACTCAAAACGATCATCCTGCCTCAGCCTCCTAAGTGCTTGGATTAAAGGCATGCCCCACTATGCCCAGCTTATGTCTCAGTTTTAAAAATAAATTTTTTTGTAACTAATCTGCCTTAAATGAAAACAAAGAAGAGAATCTTCCATATCCTTAAAAGCTAACTAGCATTGAGCCAGGTGTGGTGGTGCAGGCCTATAATCCCAGCTCTGGGGACACTGAGGGACGAGGATAGCTATGAGTTCCAAAACAGTCTGGGCTACATAAGGGAGTTCAAGGCCACCTTGCACTACTTAGTGAAACTCTTATCTCAACCAAACCAACCCAAACCAAACCACACTACAGTACACCAAACCACACCAGACCATACCACATCACACCAAAACAAACAAACCAGAACAATAGTAATTAGTGTTTTCCTGCTAGCTACAAAATTCTGTCAGTTCCACTAGTCTCCAGACTGTTGTGGTTAAATTTATATACTCATGATATCTTGATAGGAGAGATGAGTATCCACACCAGTTTGATGAAAGATACTGGCTATGATATTTTACTTCTGTGTATATCAGTTTTCTCACTGTAAGTAGTTAGGATAATGCCTTTGTTTCTTCTGTGTGATTTTTATGGGAAAAAATGGGCCCATAGTTGTGAAACTCTGAAAGGTACTGTAGAAATCTTTCTCCCCTCCCCTTCTCTCTTTCATTCCCTTCTTCCTTCCGTTTTCTGTCTTATTAGTCTTTTTTTTGCCTTTGTCTTTCTTGATTTGAACCTGGGACTTTGACCTGAGCTACCTCCATAGCTCTTTTTTATTTTGAGGCAGATCTGAGTTGCTAGGTTGCCCAGGCTGGGCTTGAATTTGTGATCTCCTGCCTCAGCTTCCCAGAGTGCAGGGATTACAAGCATGCACCACCATGCTTTCCTTATACTTTACTTTTATGCATGGCTATCATTTTGATTTTATTTATTTATTTTTTTACCATAGGGTCCTAGAAATAAAATTTTTGTTTAGTTTTTCTTACGTAACAGTTATAAAACCTTTTGAGCTTATTAAGGTATTGTTCGGGATAGAGGGAGAATAAATTAAAAACTACAGAACAGAATAGAGCAGTGGTGGTGAACCTATGGCACGTGTGCTACATTGTTTGTACCACTGAAAGCTCTGAAAGGTTTGTCATCACTGATTCAGAGAATGGTACATCAAATACTGATGTACTGATTATCCACAATTTACCCAGAGCTTCCTCTCATCTTGTACTCAATTTACCTTCACCAAACTAACTACTGTCATGAACTTGGTTATGTATTCTTCATTTCATCTTACAATAAGTATGTTAGGATTGCAATTATTGTTTGAATTAATTTTGCAGCAGTTTCTTCTATAGAATGAAAGATTCCATTTGCAAAAAAAAAAATCACTAGCTCTTTTTTAATTTTAAGCCTCAATTTCCATATATGAATATTTGAGTACCATAGAGTATTAACAATTTGTTGTTAGAATATATTCTATTAATGAAACTAGAGTTTACTAACTTGATACCTTGAGATGTTTTTAGGGAACATAGTTTTCTTTTAAAACTTTGGTGGGCCATTCAGAAAATTGTAGTTTTGGTTAGCCTGCAATAAAAAAGCGGGTAATTTTTAACCAAGTATAATTTTTTTTTTTTTTTTGTTGCGGCACCAGGGATTTAACTCACAGCCTCACTCCTGCCAGACAGGCACTTAAGCCACTGAGCCAAACTCCCAGCTCTGGTTTTTTGAGGCAGGGTCGTACTATGTAGCTCAGGTCGGCCTTGTGCTCGCGTTGTAGCCCAGGCCGGCCTCGAACTCACAGTGCTCCGCCTACCTCAGCCTCCTGAGTGCTGGGATTAAAGGCGTGCGCCACCACGCCTGGCCCAAGTATAACTTTATAGAAAAAAGAACATATCAGTATTTCTTTCTTTGATATTGGTAGACCTATTTAAAGACAATTAAAATAATCTTATATCATGATTTTATGTGCCAGATTTCATCTTTTCTTGTTCTACATTATCCATTTTAAATGCAGTTTATCAGAAAGGTCTGTTGTGGTTTGTTTTGTTTTGTTTTGTTTTGTTTTGAGACAGAGTCTTGTTAGGTAGTTCAGGTTGGCCTCAAACTCTGTGTAGCCCAGGCTGGCCTTGAACTTGTGATGCTTCTCCTGCCCCAGCCTCCTGAGTGCTGAGGGATTGCAGGTGTGCACCACCATACTTGGCTATCAGAAAGGCCTGGACTACTAGGTCATTTTAAATTGACATGGTAGTGTGGAGAATATATGGTCTGGTAAACAGTTAAAAATTTTTTTTTTTCTTAAATTTCTTTTTATTTTTTGAGACAGTATCTTACTATGTAGTCCAGGTTAACCTTGAACTAGTGATCCTCTTGCCTCAGCCTCCCAAGTACTGGGATTACAGGTGTGTACTGCTGCGCCCACCTGCACTTATGTTTTGATCTATGCCATAAGCTTAATTTTGAGGAAAATATTCTAAGTGGGACTTTTCTGTCTTTCCTATGGTAGAAACCTTAAGTGTGTAATAGTATCACACATATTATTAAAAAGCAAAGCATCCAGCCGGGCGTGGTGGCGCATGCCTTTAATCCCAGCACTCAGGAGGCTGAGGTAGGCGAAACATTGTGAGTTCGAGGCCGGCCTGGGCTACAACGCGAGCGCAAGGCTGGCCTGAGCTACACAGTGCGACCCTGCCTCAAAAAACCAGGGCTGGGAGTTTGGCTCAGTGGCTTAAGCGCCTGCCCCAGCAGGCACGA